>BROG01000056.1:1660000-1687500 GCA_030159075.1 Atrina japonica
GAACATTTCTTTTTGCTCCTAAATTTACACAAAACTAATGTTATATATATATACTACTGGTATTTAAAATTAAGCCCAAATGTTGATACACTGGGTCATAAAATGCTCTTAAAGGGGCATTAGCTGTGTTTTCCAAAAACAATATATCGTTTTTTACTACCTTAGATTGATACACAATAACAAATAAGAGATATACACAGGCATAAACATTCGAACATTCCTATATATTTTATGCAAGTAAGGTCAGATGGAGTGCCGTATGCATATATACAAATAGTTAGGTCGAATTCATCATTTGTAAACAATAATTGCCAAACTGGGCTTCTCAAGCATTTTTCACGAAATATATATGAATTTATGATTTTTTTCCCCGTTTGTCAATATTTATTTTTTGTTATTTTACATCAATCTGAGTAATAATAAAGAAATAATCAAAAAACGAAACACAGTTAATACCCATTCTAATTTCGAGCTGATCTCATGAGGTCCTATTCACATACACTATGATCGTGAGAATTCATCATGGCTTGTTTGCAAACCTTTAATGTTATTATTATAAATCACTCTAAAAGCATGGTTATAAACCATTAATAATTTTATACAGTTATATAAAACACCTGCGTCAGATAATAAGTTTAGTTTTTAGATTTTCAAGGATGGATTGTCAAAAGTCTGATAATAAAGAAACACACTGTAATGAGCCAAAACCATTTAGAAAAAACCAAATCACAGATGTTATCAATTATGTTTATTTTCGGAAATACAAAATATTCAAGAAATTTTATATTTTCTACGCAGATTTCAATTTTAATTGAAATATTCTAGTTAACATAGGTTCCAGTGTCCGGGTAGCGCAGCGGTTAGCGCATTCGCTTCTCACCAATACGACCCAGGCTCGATCCTTGGATTGGACAGGGTAGTATGTGAGATGATATGGCAGTCGCCAATTCTGACACATGGGTTTCTCCTCCGGGTACTACGATTTTCTCACACAGCAAGGACCCCCGCACGCCAACCTCAGACATTAATATAAGTTGACATAACTTGTTTGTCCATCGTTGTAAAATAATTAAGGATTAACATTAACTTTTTCAGTTGTTTACTGAAAAATAACCAATGCTGAGGCAGAATACATTTTGTATTGCGCGAAACGTAATACAGAAAAGTGTACTCTGCCTCAACATTGGTTATTTTTAAGTACGCAATTGAAAAGTTAATGTTAATCTTTATAATTTCATGAAAAGCTAAAAATATAAACCTTTAAATTTAATTTTAAATTCTAATAACGATATTTCAAAAATACAACATATATAATTGATGATGAAGCGAAATAATATATAGAACAGCTGCACTTGTTGTCCTAGCAACGGCTGACGTAATCCTCGCGTGATAGCAAAGTAAGTTATACAGATTTAACCTACCAATTTCATCCAATCGAATTAGGCGTTTTACAAAAAATTAAATTATATAAAGTTTAAGCTTAAATAGAAGTTTTTAACTTTATTAATCATTTAATTATAAAATCCATTATAAACATAAAATTTAATTCCGTGAATTGTTTTTAAAATTGCATCTACAAATATTAAGACTCGCAAACAAATCTATATAGCGTCTCAGAAGCTTCATAGTTTTTACGTAGTTTCGCCGTACTATCTAGTTGTCTTAAAATGAGAACTTTCAAATGTGTAATATATTGATAACACTGATGCAGTGATTATTTATAATCTTCGAATACTCTGTGAATTCTGATTAAGACATTTCAAAACAGTTTATCCTTTACTTTTCGTACCCTGCACTTCAAATTAGATTGTGTAAACAAGTTAACAATTTTCAAAAATACTTAATGAGAGAAATGAGTCCACTCTTCTTCTTAAAAACCTATTAAAATTCTCTATCTTCTTTGTATTTTTATATCCGTTTCGTTGCCTCTGAATCACGAATCACCTGTATAAACATGTTGACATACGCGTATGACGTGAATCTGTAATAAATCTAAAAAAAAAATTAATTCATCCGGAAATAATATCTCCAGGCTGGTAATCACAGATCTATTAGTGGTCATGGGAAACCATCCATATTCCTTACATACACGATGTTAAGTCCAGTTATCATTAAACAACGTCATAACACTAAATATATTATGTTTTGATACTTACTTGTTTGATATATGATACTGGGCAATTATACAATATTCTTGTTTCTTGTCTCGGTAAATAAATTTCACCAATGCCACCTTGATTTGGTAAAATCGTCTTTATTTGTGTGATTACTATGTCATACGTAACCCTTTCACCCCTCAATATCAAAATGGAATGTTTTATCCCATTGTTTAGTACAGTTTATTGTGGTATGTAGGGATGAAATGGTTAAGACTGTATGGGCCCCCGCAGCTGAGGGCTTAGGTCATTGCGCTTTTAACCATTAGATATCTCAAGTCCTGCTGGAACCTAAGCTGATTTACTACAGTTTACTTGCAGAAGGCTGGCGGCCTATTCCTGGGTTCAATGTGATATATTCACCATTAAAAACTGGCAGCATTCATATTAATGAAATGGTTTGAGTGTTACCTTAAACATCTATAAAAAACAAAGAATTAAAATCTAAGACTTTAAAAAGGTATCGTTAGCGAGTGTTCGGTGTCGAGCCCTCAATATGAACTGGTATTTTGGATGTGACTTAAAGGGGCACTGACTGTGCTATTGTCAAAATTCCTTTTTAACTATTTAGACTGATGTACAATGACAAAAAAGAGATATACACAGGTATTAAAAAACTCCTAAATTCCTATATATTTTGTGAAAATTGTCTGAGAGAGCCATGCTTCGCTCTTTTTCAATTGCTATAGATCAACTCAACCTTACAATTTGTATATGGATATCACACTGGAAATGACCATATTTTCACAAAATATATAGGAATATAAGGTTTGCCATGTTTGTGTATAGCTTTTACTTCACAAATGATCCGATATACCAGGGCGTGTACAACATATGAATATTTCATATACAGAGGTAAACTACTCACTGACAAATTATTGACACAGGGATATCGAAAACCGCGTTTAATGTCAACGTTCCGCAAATTTTATGGTCGGTATAATAGTTTGCGACTACTCTGTTTCACTAAGTGAAATGTTGAGTTGCCTTTTCGTTAGCGGTTGTCTGTACCAATTGTGACGAGGATTCACTCCTCGCGTATTTCATTGGACTTGACTGTGGACTCACGGCGGGTGTTACCGGTCGACAGGGGATGCTTACTCCTCCATGGCACCTGATGCCACCTCTTGGTTTCCAGAGGTCTGTGTTTGACCATTTTTACCGGATTTGTATCTATGTCCTGGACATTCTATTGATTTAAACGTTGGTATCTGAGATTTTTCATATTTTATTTGTTATTGTACATCAAGCACAAGTAATTAACATAGAAAAACTCGAAGTAATTGTTTTAGTAAACTCAGCTTATGCCCCTGTAAAAGAACATTCATTGACAGGTCCTAAAACGTCAAAACACGTAGCTCAATGAAGTCAACCACCGAGTATGTATCGCTGCTGGTCGACATTTTATCCCCGAGGATACTTGTTGCTCGGTACATACATGCTATGAATAACACCCTAAAGATTTATAGTTTGGTATCTGAGATTTTTTATAGTAAAAGTGGCTTTCAATAATAATAACATACCAAAGAAGACATCCCAATAGATGTCTTTTTGCTTTTTATCCAGACATTAAAAATTGAGATTTTCCTCTATTTATTTTTTACAAAAACTAAATAACAGTTAACAGTTAATGGATGTTAGATAAGGAAAGTGTGAAACGACGATCGACCATCAAAAGAAACCGAATTATACCGTCCGTGAAATCGAGGTGGGATAGATCCTTTGTAATGAGGGAGCGTTATGGTCTGAGTGGAATTACAAGACATGGAAGGACCCGCTTGGTGTTAGTGGAGGACAATTGAACTGGCATACGCTACGGTGACGAGATTGTACGTCAGCATGTCATTCCATTCATTCTCAACAACCAGCGCAACGTCCGCACACCGCGTTGTTAGTGTCTATCTACAGCAGCAAAACGTGAATGTGCTACCGTGGCTTGCGATGTCACCGGATTTATCGCCTATAGAACATGTATAAAGCAGGTGTGTTGAATAAGATGTTAATAGATTCAATTTTAATGTGAAGATAAAAACTAGTTTTACTCTGTTATTCTCGATATAATAAACAAAGACGGTTCCGCTCTATTTTAACATACAAAACATTGAATATACAGTCTCATCGTCTGCTGGGATTCGTTTAAATGGCTTTTTGGCACGTGTACACAACATATCGTTTTATTATCAGAAACACTCTGTTTCTAGAATTTAGTGAATGTTTGAGGGAGCAGACAGTTTCTTGTTCTTTTTTTGTAAAAACTAGTTCAAGAGATAAATATTTTTAAAGATTTTAAAGTTCCATAATTTTAAGAAATCTCGCCAATCGTTGACCATAGTATATATATTCTCCAATAACTTAGATTGATGTACTATGTAGACTGATGTCACATACGCAGACTAAAAATTTATAATATTCCTATATTTTTGTGAAAATAAAGTCAGGTTCAGTGTTGTATGCATGGACATAGAGAGGCATTACCGGTATTTACCCTCCCCCCCCCCCAAATATATATTTCGTTTTCCTCTTTTACTACTTGTACCTTAACAAAAAAAAGTTATACACAAGCATAAAAAGTCTTATATTCCTATATGTTTTGTGAATATAATGTCAGGTGCAGTGAGTTTCTCATATACAAATAGTAAGGTTAAATTAATCAATTGCAACAGAAAATGTACCATACCAGGGTTTCTTAGACAACTTTCACAAAAATATTACGAATTTTAGTGCCTGTGCATTTTCGAGACTTTAAAACTAAATACTTGAAGAAAAGACGCACATGCCACCCATCAGAATATGGTGCATCCAGGCGATTTTAGGACGGACTGTTTCTCTCGTAAAATGGCGACAAATGTGCAGGTATACAATATTTTTGTCTTTTTTTTGTTGTTGTTGTTGCTGCTTTTTAAGTGATTGTATCTGCTTTTAGTGAAGCACAACATCTTCTAAATCTTTTTGATCTGGTTTTCAGTTCGATAAAATGAATTAAGATTTGTAATAATAATTATTTCACCGTCTTAGGATATTTTTCTAAAAGGAAATAAATAACCTCAGCCTTTGATCTCTCTATAATTATCACATGGCTATATGCATGCAATATTTGCAAACATTTGTAGAAGTAATTAAATCGAAATAAACACATAACAGACATGCTAATAGTGTGTATCTAATGTACATTTAATGCTGAAATAATTTCTCTTATTACGGGAAACTTACAAATTATATAATACATTTGATACCAAAAAATGTATATGACTCAAAGTAGTGATGATTTCTGAATAGCTGCTTATGTGCGAAATACGATTTTATTTTTCAGTAAATAGATTATTCGATATTTTTACGTACCTTGGTCTTACTTTTTGGATTTTTTTACAAAATGGATCTCCAGTATGTTCATATTCTACGTTATTTTGGGTGGCAAAAATGCAACACACAGCCCTTTAACTTACATCATGTTGTATCATTATTTTTGTTCGCTTTTTAAACAGAATTTCATGCCACACTCAACAAGTTTTTAGTTATATGTAGTGGCAAGTAATCTTTACTGTTGGAGAAGTTCGCCTGGTTAATGTTTAAAATGTATCTGGTAGGAGACCATCGGCCATCTAAAAGTAAGCTGACGAACTCAGGGCAAATATGGTAGTAGTAGTAGTAGTAGTAGTAGTAGTAGTAGTAGTAGTAGTAGTAGTAGTAGTAGTAGTAGTAGTAGTAGTAGTAGTAGCAGCAGCAGCAGCAGTAGCAGCTGTAGTAGTAGGCGTTTGCGTCACTGATTACGTAGATAGTATTTTTCGTAACAAGAAATAGTTGACTGAACATGCTAATACGTTGCCACAGTAGTACATAAACCCACATCCCATCAATAAATCATTTTTGTACGTCGATTTGATGAGCCACATCAACAACAAACAGAAAAAAGTACAAAAATGACCAGATCTCTATATATAAATCTAAGCTTATATTTTACGTTATCTTCGTCTATAGCTCAAAGGCACCGTCAGTCTGGTTAATAAAATAGTCCAAGCGTTAAACCAATTTGGTGATTATTTTATATTTATAGAGTGGCATTTACATTTAAGCACTAGTTTCGATACTAGTTATACCCTCAAGAATTGAGATGGTGGAGATATTGGTTTTTTGTCATCCTGTTTATCGCTTTGTCCACAACTTTAACATTCTTAATATTTCTTGACATAACCCATCTTAATGTTAACTCGTCAACCCTGTAGTTAAATTCAGACTCAACTAAAGAAATAATTAATGTAGTCTACTGTCATAATTTAGTGGTATATATATATTGATATTGCATGTTAAGTTATTGTAAAATTTAGATTCTGAATAATACACTCCTTAATTATGACAGTGAACTCTGCCATTCTTTGAAATGGGAGAGTTCAATTGTGGCTACAAGGGTCAAGGAGTTAAGCAAAATTGCAATGAATCAGGAATCATAATTTTTCACAAACGTCAAACTAAATTAGTTCGAACAAAATAAAAATGCATGTACTTGGATTTAGATAATAGGGAGAAGACACACGTGCACCTTTATGAACTTTTGACCCTTTCATCCCTACAGACCGCAATAGACTGGTCTTAAAATATAGAAAAAAATATACCACTCAGAAACTCAGGGATGAAAGGGTTAACAAAATTTTCGTGTTTGTTTATCTCCTTTTATTATTCAAAATCAAGCAAATGTCATATTGAAGGTATACTCATTTATATGATGGCGACCACTCTTTAATGGTAAAATAGGAAATATATTTACAGTTTATGCGGGGAAAGACAATCAGACTGTCGCAAGTAAACCAGAAAACTATTTTTTATAAATGAGACACTCTTGCGTTAGATTATTCGTTTATTTGAACTTCCGGTAACCGGTTCAAACTGTAAATTAAGAAAAATATCGATATTGTCACACTGTCCGTTGTTTCTAAAACGGAAGGTCACTACCGGATATACGTTCAAAGAATTATTACCAATGTAGGCTGCGCTCATTGCTATATTTCCTGTGTATTTAACTGACTTTGTAATTCAAATCGTATTGGCCCCAGTTTTAAGACACACGGTCATTCATTGCGGCCGGCTGTTGCCTTTGCATAGAAGTTTCTGTTCGCTTTCCTTCGTTTAAAATGAATTTTAAGTAGATCTTTCTTCAATAATGTACACATTGGACAGAAGTGGTAAATGAATCTAATATAACGTATTATTAATGTGTGTAGAACAAGTGTCTGAAACACTTTCAATAATTCGGAAAACTCACTGCTCAATGGCCGTAAGTACCGAGCATAGGCCAAAATTTAAAGCCCTTCACCGGCATTTGGTGACCTCTCCATATGAGTAAAATATTTTTGAGTGGGACATTAAACAACATTACAACAACAACAACAACAACAACAACAACAACAACAACAACCATTTGATATTAAATTAACAGAAAGACTTTTTAGCATCATAGACAACTGTTTTTTCACTAAAGGTGGTACCCGAAAATTTAAATATCTAGTGATTGGCTATCAGGATACTTATTTTGTCCAACGCCACTCTGATTCTAAACATAAATACACTGAAGTTGATATTAAAATCATGCTGGAATTTCTAATAGACAATATATTTGTAATGTTCGGAGACGTTGTATTTCAACAAACTGTCGGCATTCCTATGAGAACCAATTGTGCCCCTTTATTAGCCGACCTGTTCATTTATTCATACGAAGCAGACTTCATTCAGAAACTGCTGAATCAAAAGAAGAAAAAGTTAGCGGTGTCCTTTAATTTGACATTTAGATATATCGACGACGTTTTGTCAATTAATAATGACAATTTTCATACATATGTCAATGCGTATCCCAGCGAACTAGACATTAAAGATACAACAGAATCAGGCACAAACGCTTCATACTTAGAAATTGTACTTAATATAGACACAGACATGAAATTAGCAACTAAGCTATATGACAAACGCGACGATTTCGGCTTTCCTATCGTAAATTTTCCACATTTAAGTAGTAATATTCCTCAGTCACCCGCATATGGAGTTTATATTTCACAAATGATCCGATATGCCAGGGCGTGTACAACATATGAAGATTTAATATACAGAGGAAAACTACTCACTGACAAATTATTGACACAGGGATATCGAAAACCGCGTTTAATGTCAACGTTCCGCAAATTTTACGGTCGGTATAATAGTCTTGTTTGCGATTACTCCGTTTCACTAAGTGAAATGTTGAGTTTCCTTTTCGTTGGCGGTTGTTAAGACGTCTGTACTAATTGTGACGAGGATACACTCCTCACGTATTTCATTGGACTTGAATGTGGACTCACGGCGGGTGTGACCGGTCGACAGGGGATGCTTACTCCTCCATGGCACCTGATCCCACCTCTTGGTTTCCAGAGGTCTGTGTTTGTCCATTTTTACCGGATTTGTATCTATGTCCTAGACATTCTATTGATTTATACTTTGGTATCTGAGATTCTTTATATATTCCACTTAAAAGTAAAACCATTACGGTCATACTCATTGATACAATAAAGTTTTCACTGAGGGCTATTCAGATATCACTCTACCTTAGCAATAAGTGATCTGTCAAAGTTTCTGAAAATCATTTTTCTTGATAAATCTTAATTTTTATTGTCTCAAACTTTCACCACAAAACATTTACACAAACGCTAAAACAGAACCATCACTGGAATCTCACTATTCATAACTTTTCATGATCTTAAAGTAAAAAAACTTCGTAATATTTAAAAAAATGTTTGAGTACTTACTTAATTGTTTAATAACGTACTTAACGTATTTTCTTAATTTTTACAGGAAAAACATAAGTATGACAAAAAATTATACCGTATAAGTGGAAATTGTAGCGAGACGCTAATTTAACGCGAGGCGAGGTTCCATTCTACACTCTATATAAAGAGAACTCAAAAAATATAATCATATCTGCAATGAATGTTTTATTATTATGAACAGTGAAAGGCGAGCATTCGAATATAAAAATTTCCATTCCAATGTCAAATGTCGTATGTCATTCGCATGTAAATGTACCAGTATAGTATGGTATTGTACAGTATAGTACAATTTTCAGCAGATCTTTGATACCACCGGTATGGATAGGTTTACTTTTATATGAGAAAATGTCATGAATGTACTCAATTTAGTTTGAAAGTTTAACATTTTATTTTTACATAAACATATGTTTTGGCATTCAATTATTAAAAATTCGGACGTTAAATATGCACATAATTACCTGAACAAACTATGGAGTATTCAACTAATCAACCCTGGAGGTCAAATTTGGACCTGACCATTTCAAGGAATAGTTAAGTCCATTGTCAGACTTCAGGGGTGTGTGATTTAGAAATATTCTGAAATTCTATGATACCTTTACATACAATAAGAACTTGTTTACTCCAGACCTGAAATATGACAGTAGACCATACTATTTATTGATTTAGATGAGTCCAAATATGACCATAGGGGTTGATAAGTTACAAATGGAAGATAAAATATGCAAGTATAAAAGGATGAATATTGATATTTGGTAGCTCTAACTGATGTATGTTCAAATGCGTAGGTCCCCTGATAATTTGAATATTCATTCCTTTTGTTTGAAACAGGCGGGATACTTAATTGCGGAAGTCCGTGTTGAATATTAAATACACTGACACGTATGGCAACACAGACAAACAAAACATGAATAGGAAACTACGACATGACCGTCAATCACAATGTAATATATTATCATTTGTCAGAAACAGATGCAAATGTTAAAGATAGCACCAACTATCATTGCCAAGGTTAATTGACCTCAGATTAATTCATATGGTAATTAACGTTTTGTATTTATCTCATAAAACTGGTCTAGGATTTATCATATATCCGAACTACATAATATCCTATCAATTCATCATTTCTAAAATGAAATGGACAAAAGATATATGTGAGTTAAGTACAGAAAGGTCTTCCATTGCTTAACAAATACTGAATGGGTGTTACGGATCATCGTAACGCCCGCGGTATCTACAAAACTGTCACCCTGGAATAATGGTATATAAATTTTAATTAACCACTTTCCAAGAGATAATTAATTGTCATTTCCAAGATAAGATTACAATCTACAACTTTCCACCGTGATAGCAAGCTCCTCAGAAGTTAAGAGAATCATCTTTTTAGATGAATTTGAAAGCTAAAAGAATCGCCACAAATGCTATGCCATATATTCAATGTTTAACACAGAAAAGTTAATCTTGATATAAAAAATGTCAAATACCAAGGTATAAATCTTCAGGATTCCCAGGACACATATACAAATCTGGTGCATATTGTACAAACACGGATCTTTGGAAGTCCAGATGTGGGATCAGGTGCCATGGAGGATTAAGCATCCCCTCTTGACCGGTCACACCTGCCATGATTCACGAAATTGACATTAAACCTAGTTTTTTTTCCATTCAAACAGTTTTTCTCCGATTAAAACTAGGGTTAATTTAGATAAAATAGGTTTACCTCGAGAAAATGTTAGGTTAATCTGAGAAAAAATAGTTATAACTAACTAATGTGATTTTTGCCATAAGTTTATCTGTATGTTTTTCTATCCATTAAAAATTTATAACAACAGTCTGATTGATAGAAACGATCGTCTTGAGCATTTGTTTTGGCCTGTTTTGTAAAACTATAACTTTGGTATTGTTAACTTAAACTTGCATATAGAATATAAAAATCTCAGATACCAAAGTATAAATCAATAGGATGTCCAGGACATAGATACAAATCCGGTAAAAATGGACAAACACGGACCTCTGGAAACCAAGAGGTGGGATCAGGTGCCATGGAGGAGTAAGCATCCCCTGTCGACCGGTCACACCCGCCGTGAGTCCACAGTCAAGTCCAATGAAACACGTGAAGAGTGTATCCTCGTCACAATTGGTACAGACGTCTCAACAACCGCCAACGAAAAGGCAACTCAACATTTCACTTAGTGAAACAGAGTAGTCGCAAACAAGACTACCATACCGACCATAAAATTTGCGGAACGTTGACATTAAACGCGGTTTTCGATATCCCTGTGTCAATATTGAAGAAACACTAACATCTTATCCAATTTACATATCTAGTTTAAATTTTTTTAATTACGCAGAAAGATCAATTTAGTCGTTAAAAACATCTAAAATCTCAATAATATCAGGTTCAATGTACACAAACGCATTGATTATTCTATTTAATGTGATTTCAAACAGGGTGTGAGTTCAGTCAGGAAATGGGTATCAAATAAGTCCCCATGTAAACAGTAACTTGTGTCTTTGAAGTGAAAAAGCGGTGGTTTTACGACGAAAAATCTTTGATTTTACACTATATATATCTTTATATATATATATATATCTCAGAAAAAAATACGTTGTCTCCACAACAGGACTAAAATATTCGTGTAGAATCATTTCAATTACTATTAGAAACATTGCAATGTCGAACTTATCCCTTACCTCATTGACAAAAAGCGACAATCCATGTTAAGTTATAATTTCAGGAAAGAAACTTATCTTAATGAACAGAAATCAACATGATTAATTTAAAGCGTAAAGATAAGTTCTATTGTACAAGTAAATAATTAACAGAAGTTGTTCAACCTTTAATTTAATTTCTTTCTGTATTTTTCTACATATATGTATACGATACAAATGGCAAACATGTAGTAAATTTAATCTATGTAAGTAAATAAATGAATCTGAGTACTTACGGAAAATGTCCGTTCTCCTTGTTGTAAACACAATCATATCGCAGTTAACCGTATAAGAATACCCCTGGGCGACCAGACGATTCTTGGTTTATATATATTTGTAATTTGTTTGTTTTTTGTGAATGACGTATACGCTCACATCATCATTCTCACCTGTAAGTCACCCTTAACTAACAAACAAAGGTCAATATAAAATAATATTTTCTCTCGGGATTCCGAATGTTTTAAATAATAATCTAATGTGATTGGTTAGTGATGGGTATGAAATCTTTACATCAACGCCTATTGTGATCAGTATCTTTCAGAGCGTAGAGCAATCAAACTGAGTTATACTAAATAAACGATCACTGACAAATATTATCAAAAACGATTCATGCATACGTCTCGCTAGAATTATTCATCAAATTATCTATATTTTCTTTTATTGTATCACTGATCTTTTTTTACCGGTGTAAAATAAAAAAGAAATGAAATGTCAAAATGTTCATGTGTTGAGGTTAGAGCATCGCGCTTTAAACCACGAAGACTCTCACCTTGTCAACGACGGTTCGAGTCCCGCTGAAACCTTACCTGATGTTGTTTTTTTTATTATGTTTGGAAATTTGTCAGTTTACTTGCGGAACGCTGTAGACCTCTCCCCGGGTACATTGTAACCAGGTTATTTCATCATCCATTGAGAACTGCCATATAACTGGAAAAACTGTATCGAAAAACACAAAAAGAACTAAAAAAAATAACAAATACATTGTGGAACCATTACTTTGTTTTGGGTGAGTACTTTGGGTTGAGGGATTGAAGTTGCATGGTATATATATATATATATATATATATATATATATATATATATATATATTATATATATATATATATATATATATATATATATATATATATATATATATATATTAACATTGACAACTGATTTTAGATCACTCGTGTGTTTCCTTCCCAATACCAATATAAGTGACCGATGCCATGGCACTTTCAATGGATTGAAGTATTGAAACATTTCCCAATAAAGAATTTGATCTGGATGTTTTGTTGTTTTATGGTTTTAAATTTATGATTTCTGTAGCATGATCGCCCTACTGTTTTCACTAGTAATTATATATATATATATATATGCAATTCATAGATTCGAAATTTTCTGAATTGGTTTTATAACGTTTCTACGGGGAACTCAAAAGTGCATTATCCGGTCTAACACCAATTCATCCTAGTGAATTAGACAATTAAACGGTAACGATTCATGTATTAATGAAAATGAACACAATGTTACAATGTATCCGGTGTAAGAGCAATACTTTCCTAAAATAGAACCTGCATTGACTAAAGGAGAAACATGTCATGGTCAAAAGAACAATGCTCAAACCACTCAGCCATAGATGTCCCGTTTGTTTGATTGTTTATTGTTGTTTATCGTCCCACTCAAGAATATTTCACTCATATGGAGACGTCACCAAATACCGTTGAAGGGCTTCAAATTTTGGCCTATGCTCGGCACTTACGGCCATTGAGCAGTGAGGGTTCTTTAACGTGCCGACAACTACTGTGACACGGGACCTCTTTTTTACTGTTTCATTCGAAAGACAGGAAACCAACCTGCCTCCGGCTGGACTAGAACTCACGAGCTCACGATCAAGAGTCGAGGGCGCTACCGACTGAGCCAGGCCGGCTCTAGATGTCCGAAATTAAAACGATAGACATGATGTTTAACTTGTACAACAATTTATGAACTATCAAAAAGGTTTATAATTTTAAGAATTGTCAATATGAGCGAAAATTTGTTTTGATCGCCGGTATCATTTCTTGATAGTCAGAAATAGATATTTTAACATTTATTAATAATGACGTAAATAGATGTATAAACAAATAGTAAACAAAGGAAAATTAATAATTAACAAACAAATAGAAACAATACTAATAATTTAGGAATGAAAATTTAGGCAAAATCAATCAATGCGAAAAAAAAAATGCAAATTAATTTACCGGAAGGTGTTTGAGATTATAGAATTAATATTAAAAAATAAGATTACTTTTTTGCGTGTGAATAACAATTTCTTCAAGGTTTGATTGTTCCTGACAAATTAAGCAAACAGCGACATCTATGATTTATCTTTACCGTTACCTGTTGTTAAGAAGAGTTGCATTGTTTCATCAAAATATAAAAGTTCAAAATTCTATTTTGTCGGCCAATGATCTTTGATCTTTGAGATCCAAATACATTACTATACTGCATGTTTTGAAAACTCAAAACATTTAATTTGCGATCATTGTAAACATTTATAAGATATTTGGAATGTATTAGGTTTGATATTGAATTTTGATATTAAATGGGAACTCATTTTTATATTTATTACCTTTAATTGCATACAGTATATCTAAATACAAAATTACTGTTAGATTTAGAAAATCAACAGAAAATGAGACAAACTTATCAATAGTTATAATGCGCTTTATGATAATTACACTTATGATACGAATTTAAACTTTACAACTTTACTTCTTTTAAACATGAAAATAAGTATATCATATATATATATGTATTTGCTTTAATTCATATTTAGTTTCTAAATTTCTGTAATATACATGTATTACTATTTTCTGTGAAACTGTAGTCAGCTGAATACGAAATTGATTCTATATAATTGACTTTGCGAGGGAGTTTTTCATATGACGTAATAGCTGAACAGCTGTGTGACATAAGAAGTAATTCTCATTTCTGCCCGTAAATACTAAATGGAATTAAGTTCTTTTTTTTTTGTTTTTTTTTTCACATCATTTTGAAAGAAACTAGTGATATGGAAAATATTGAATACTTATTCTGAGATTTTGTTCGTAGTTATTAACATTTGTAAAGGGTGGTAAAATGTGTCAGAAACAAATTGCCCAGTGCAAATAGCGGCGCTTGACCATGTGCTTAGCGAGGTCGTGCGACACGAATTTCCGTTTGAATTCCGATATTTTATTAATTTAATTTACATGTACCATAAAAAGTTTGAGTGTGAGAAAGGATACAGTTAATTTTCATGACAACTGAAGGTAGCCATCTTGATTAACATTTTTCACCAATCAGCTAGAAAATGCCCTGATGACTGATTCGTAACGGACGTAAGTAATTAGGCATATATATATATATATATATATATATATATATATATATATATATATATATATATATGTAACAGAGACAAATACTGCCTCTGCTTGGATTCGAACCTAGGACCCCTGGTTTACAAGTCTGGTGCTCTACCGATCGAGCTAAAGGGGGAAACCCCACTAGCTCAAGCTAGTAGGGAACACCATATAACTAACCCTGCCACATTATCCCCCTCCATTGAAAGAGTCGTCCCGACTCTCTTTAGAGGTAGCTGTCACCTGTGTGGCAATTTAAGGATAATCACTTTCACATTACCAGGAAGAACCTAGGGACAAATACTGCCTCTGCTTGGATTCGAACCTAGGACCCCTGGTTTACAAGTCTGGTGCTCTACCGATCGAGCTAAAGGGGAAACCCCACTAGCTCAAGCTAATAGGAACACCATATAACTAACCCTGCCACATATATATATATATATATATATATATATATATATATATATGTATATATATATATATATATATATATATATATATATATATATATATATATCCTTTTAGCAAATCCTTCAAATCAACTGAAACAAGAAAAATGCAGATGAGACCTATATAGATCCTTGTGTTATGTAGGTCAAGTCAGTATTGATCAAATGATCATAATATATTTTGTAACAAGAACACGATAATTATATAGAGTACCCCGTCAATAATTCCATCACTGAATATTGAGAAACTTATGCTCGGCATTGACATTACAGCTTGTGAGGAAACAAGATGGGCCTCTGAATTAGCAATAATTGGAGATGAAATGCGAGATGGAGCTGATTTCACACGATGTGAATGACTAATATTTTTGACACGAAAATATAGTGAAGGCAAAGCGAGCCGTATATCAGAGATCTTTGACAATGTTGCAGTAAGCTTAACTCTCTTTTTTCCCGTTCAACTGACAAGTTACAATTGTAATATAAAAACCTCAGATACCAAAGCATAAATCAATAGAATGTCCAGGACATAGATACAAATCCGGTAAAAATGGACAAACATGGACCTCTGGAAACCAAGAGGTGGGATCAGGTGCCATGGAGGAGTAAGCATCCCCTGTCGACCGGTCACACCCGCCGTGAGTCCACAGTCAAGTCCAATGAAACACGTGAGGAGTGTATCCTCGTCACAATTGGTAGAGACGTCTCAACAACCGCCAACGAAAAGGAAACTCAACATTTCACTTAGTGAAACGGAGTAGTCGCAAACAAGACTATTATACCGACCGTAAAACTTGCGGAACGTTGACATTAAACGCGGTTTTCGATATCCCTGTGTCAATAATTTGTCAGTGAGTAGTTTACCTCTGTATATGAAATCTTCATATGTTGTGCACGCCCTGGCATATCGGATCATTTGTGAAATATAAACTCCATATGCGGGTGACTGAGGGATATTTACGATGGGAAAGCCGAAATCGTCGCGTTTATCGTATAGCTTCGTTTCTAATTTCCCGTCTGTGTTTATATTAAGTAAAATGTCTAAGTATGAAGCGTGTGTGGTTGATTCTGTTGTATCTTTAATTTCTAGTTCGCTGGCATATATCGCATTGACATATGTATGAAACTTGTTATTATTAATTGACAAAACATCGTCGATATATCTAAATGTCAAATTAAAGGACACCGCTAACTTTTTCTTCTGTTGATTCAGCAGTTTCTGAATGAAGTCTGCTTCGTATGAATAAAGGAACAGGTCGGCCAATAAAGGAGCACAATTGGTTCCCATAGGAATGCCGACAGTTTGTTGAAAGACCACGTCTCCGAACATTATATATATTGTCTATTAGAAATTCCAGCATGTTTTTAATATCAACTTCAGTATATTTATGTGTAGAGTCAGAGTGGTGTTTGACGAAATAAGTATCCTGATAGCCAATCACTAGATATTTAAATTTTTTCGGGTACCACCTTTAGTGAAAAAGCAGTTGTCTATGATGCTGAAAAGTCTTTCTTTTAATTTTTTATGTGGAATAGTAGTGTAAAGAGTAGAGAAGTCATAAGTTTTGATACTGTGAATTCGAGAAAAATTGTGTCCCTTCAAATTTTCTGTTTAGAATTTTTAAGTATCCACATCTGATTTACACCGCTTCTGGAATAAGCAACTGTACAGTATTGTTGAAGTTTCTCCTTAACGGCTACGAAGCGAACTTCCATTTCAGTGGCCTGTGGTTCTGGTCATTACATGACCTAAATTTATCGCGAGATAGTCCTGTAGGCTGTACAGTGTGCTACAGATGTGTTTCCAATTTCTTTCTGTGATTTTTGTTTGTTTTGTGGTACTGTACGGCTTTTAAGGTTAAATAAACAAATAAGAAATAAATATGTGATATTCTATTCCTTATTAATTCGTTCACATTTTGAAATTTCAGAGAAGATTTTTCTGGAAAATAGATAGAATATCATAAACATAATACCAAAGTTATAATGCTCAAGACGATATCGTTTCTGTCAATTAGACTTCATCAGTTGAGCTCCAATTTGAAAAGTATGTGTATTTTCTAAAAAATAAAGTGGTATCATACAAGGCCAAATAATATCTCTAAAAGTATAGCCGAAATCCGTCTAAGAGTAACCACTGTAAAAAAAAATGGCTATCTTAGCTTTAAAATTTTTTTTCGAAATTAAATGGTGTTAACAGTGCCAAATTTTACTGTAGTATAAGATGAACAGCTGGTACCGAAATACCAGGTACTAGGTTTATGTATACCCTCGGGGACTCAAACGGTCCACCAGCAGTGGCAACGACCTAGTGGTTATAAATATCATAAACATAATACCAAAGTTATAATGCTCAAGACGATATCGTTTCTGTCAATTAGACTTCATCAGTTGAGCTCCAATTTGAAAAGTATGTGTATTTTCTAAAAAATAAAAGGGTTTCTTAAATATTTATGCATTCTTACGCCAAAAAGTAAAACGGTTAACACTTGTGTGCATTGAAATAAATATTCAATCGTTCTGTTTACTGCAATGAAGGAAATTACAGTCGGTATGTAAATATTTAGAGGTGTTCTTATTTATCTTTCATGAAGTTGATTGTCCAATTCCAAAATGAATATTCTGATATCAATAGAAAACAATCCATATCTTCCCTACATAATTTTATCATTGTTTGATCGCCTCAGTTTTTGAAAATACTTTTCCTACGGGAATCTCTGCCATGCGATGTCAATAAATGGTGTCATGTGGGTAACCTTTTTTTTTACTTCTTCCAAAAGAGTGATTTAAAGGGGAATAACTGATATATTATATGACGTAATAAAATGAATACATATTATACGATAATAGTCGGAATACTCCGAAAACATGACTTTCGGATGATTTATTTAACATTCATTTTGAGCAATAAACGGCCCCTTTTCTTCAAACTTCCACAGATGGCCGCCATTAACAATGTAAAATTTATGTAGGGGTAATTTGAATGCGAATATCTAGAACAAACCGCATTAATTTTTATTTGTCATGCGCATGGATAAATTACTCAGAAAACCTAGAATAGCGCTAAGTTAAAATTAAGAGGTAAGTTTCAACCATTTTATTTTAATCAGCCAAAACCAGTGAACACAGATAATGAGACTTAGACTTTGACTACAAATGTATATAATAGATAATTTGCGTGTGTGGATGCGAACAGAAACATCCTTTTACTTGTTGACATAAAAGGCTTTGTATTACTGCGTGATGTCACATGTTCACCGTCTACGATCAGGCTATGCAATTGGCTGGCATAGAATCGATGCAATTTACCAACTTCCTGATCTGCTTGTTATGTGAGAAAGCCAGTATGATGTCGATGAAAGGTTTCGATTTCAGTTCGTCTCACTCGTACCGTATGCACTGTCCTTTTCTGTACACAGAATAATATAGTTTCAAATAATTTTCAATCGCTAAGCATCCATTTGATTATATACAATTAATGTCACACCAATTCCTTTTCACTTAGATAAAATTTCACGAACAATAGGGGAAGTGGTGCAGAAATATTTACCTCTGCTATGGACCGCTGTCTAAGCAGTGATGTTTCTTTTGCGAGTTTGCAGTTTCAAGTTTCTTTCGAATGGCTCAAAATATTCACTTCTTGTGCCAAGGGCTTGACATTGGACCAGATGGAACCCGGATACTCTACCCTGAAGTCAAATTGGGGTGTTTGTATGACGTTGGGGGTCGAGTAGTAATAACATTGCACTTTAAAACATGAAGTACTTCGACTCAAGTCAACACAGGTTCGAGTCCTGCTGGAACCCAAACTGATTATGTGCGAAAGTGTACGAAAAGACGGTTGTCTCGTCCGGGGCACATTGTATCCGGTTTTTCTCCTACATCATTTAAAACGACAATCACCATATAACTAAAAGATTATTGGGAATGGCATAAAACAATATTTAAAATAAAAATTCAAAATGTCTGACGTTGAGGAGTGTTGCGAACTTATATTCCACGAATATATGTCATATAAGCCACAACTTCGTATCCTTATCTTAATCAATGAATGAATTAGGATTGAAATATTCAACAATCCTATGATATCTAAATCCTTATGAAGGATCATAGAACGGTCAATTATCTTTGACAGATTGTAAAACAAATCTTTCACGGATTTACCTTGATAAAAAGTTCAATGCATGTCTAAGTAAGTTTACAGCAATAATCACTATGCACCCAGGGAACCAAGTCATTCATAAATCGAATTCAAAGCCCCGTAACCTAATGCATTAAATTTTTTATAAAACATATGTGTGGTCCGGTCCGGTATCATTCCATCTATTATACGTCACAATCTATCTCCGGTTCCTCCAAAAATTTAACTGTAGGCGATACCAAACTAACCCGAATAATTCAGTCGTTATATTCCGCTCACTACGATCAATACCTCATTGGTAGAGGGCGCAGAATCATTCGAGTTAATACCAAACTCGGATAATTACAGCGCCCTCTTACGGCCATGGTAATGTAGCGTTTGTAGTAAGCGAAAAATAACGACTGGGTTATTCGGGTTAGGCGGTAGGTCTTGTTTTCTCAACCTCTTACACAGAGTTATTGGTCCTTCCAGTATCAATCGATCTCTGCCAACTAGCAGTCTCAAAATCATGTAACCAACAGAATGAATACGAAAATCAAATTACTCAGAATAAGAATACTTTTTCACCAAGTTTGGAGTATTGTGAACTCTTTCTAGACCTGGACAAGTTTCAACTTTAGGCAAAATATAAAAATTTTAAATACCAAAGTATAAATCAATAGAATGTCCAGGACACAGATACAAATCCGGTAAAAATGGACAAACACGGACCTCTGGAAACCAAGAGGTGGGATCAGGTGCCATGGAGGAGTAAGCATCGACCGGTCACACCCGCCGTGAGTCCACAGTCAAGTCCAACGAAACAAGTGAGGAGTGTATCCTCATCACATTTGGTACAGACGTCTCAACAACCGCCAACGAAAAGGCAACTCAACAATTCACTTAGTGAAACAGAGTACTCGCAAACAAGACTATTATACCGACCGTAAAATTTGCGGAACGTTGACATTAAACGTGGTTTTCGATATCCCTGTGTCAATAATTTGTTCAGTGAGTAGTTTACCTCTGTATGTGAAATCTTCATATGTTGTGCACGCCCTGGCATATCGGATCATTTGTGAAATATAAACTCCATATGCGGGTGACTGAGGGATATTACTACTTAAATGTGGAAAATTTACGATGGGAAAACCGAAATCGTCGCGTTTATCGTATAGCTTAGTTGCTAATTTCCCGTCTGTGTTTATTTTAAGTAAAATGTCTAAGTATGAAGCGCGTGTGCTTGATTCTGTTGTATCTTTAATTTCTAGTTCGCTGGGATATATCGCATTGACATATGTATGAAAATTCTCATCATAATATTAAAATTACACTGACTTGAGTAATCGTTCCTACTTGTCGCCATGCATCAGAGAGTATTCGGTGAGGAAAAAAGTTAACGTGTTTTCCGTGCAGCTTTTCATAACCGAAAAGTGAGTAGAATCAGCCGTATGATAATCAAAAGGTTTCTCCGCCCCGTCATCTTATGTTAATCGGACAATATCTGACTATATAATTTAAATCGAGTTAGCGCCATTTTTTTTTGGACACATGGTCGCTCATGCCGGCCGGCTTTTGCCTTCGCTTAGAAAAATGTTCTATCGCCTACCTTCACTAAACATGCTTTTTAAAGGGTAAATCACTTCAGTAATGTCAGCATTCATTTTTATAGAAATGTTAGATAAATCCGATATAACGTGTTATAAATGTGTGATTAGTAAGACATGTTTGACACTCTTTCAGTAAATAGTAGGTGTCGCTAAATTCAGAACAGTTTACGAAACGGAACGGAAAATACAAAATATATTCAAACTAGTTTCATACGGTTTTCACGTATTCGCTAGTCCAAGTATTCGCTTGTGATGTCGCGTGTCCATTGATTTGTCAATCCGTCAGATATTTGGGAAGATACAACTACAGCAAATATGGATAATCGAAACTCAAGTGAAAATGAAGAAGTACCAATGAATAATCGAAACACAAGTGAAAAGAAAGAAGTACGAATGAATATTAATCGAAACTCTAGAATACGACAAATTAGATATACAAATGGTCTCAGCACGAAGAGCAATTACGGGATCGGGCCAGGTGTCCAGGAGTCAGCGTCCTCTGCTAGCATGCCACACAAATGTTACATGGAAACCTCTCGAATTCGATGAAAAGGTCAAACTCGGTGACAATATCATCAGTTTGTTTTAGATCTGACTGGCGAAAGGGAGTCCCTGTATAAGGTCGTGCCCCAGAATACTATCTAACATTCCTGAGAGGGTGGCTTCATATTACTTAACAAGATTCCCGTATCGACCTTAAACCCTCTTTAGTGACGATTTCAAGCGTTCAAAACAGTATACTTTTTGTTACAATATGGTGCAAACGTTGTGTTATAACAACACAAAATAACAATTTCATTTATACATGTTGTAAAGTGAACCTGAAAACCTTATAGATTTGGATACAAATGATTTGCTTTCATATACAGTATTTACCCTCTTGAAAATTGAATGTGTGACCATATATCGCTGATCATAAATGTAAAGTCCATTTAAACCATTGTAAACGTTTGTTGTGATATTTGATGGCTTACATGCAGTGGTCGATTAAACTGACATGAAATTCAATCTTTATTTAGGAAATCATTGCATGAAATGATAAAAAACATATTAACAAAAAATATCAACTGAGCGTGGGAACAAATATAATGAGATTCGCTTGTTTACTGGGTTATCTGTGACGTAGATGACAAAACAAGAGGCCACAGGGAAAAGTTTTCATCTGAAAACAACAAGCGTAGACTTTCCACCATTCAATGCCTTGCTTACGAATTAAGTGGTTCGAATCCCGCTAGGGTCATTTCGAATTAAGTGGGAAAGTTTGCCAGTTTTCTTGCGGAAGGTCGGTGGTCTTTACCCGGGTAACCGGGGTTTCTCCTCCACCTATAAAAACTGGACGCCATCATATGACTGAAAGATTGTTGAGTATGGCGTAAAACAAAAAAATCAAATCAAAATCAAACGAATTAAGTGGAACCTCGCTTAAACCCCCATTGCACAGGTGACCACAAATATTCAGTCTCTTTCTGACTAAATATTAAATAAGTCCAGACCATCACTTAAGAAAACACCTCACTGATCAGACCACTTTGAATTAGTCAGTTAGGTGTTCTAAAAATCGAGGTTCCTCTGTACTTTGACTGCTTGAGATGGGTCCCATGTTTGATGGCATAGGCGTCGGAAGCAAATTGAAAGTGGGGGGGGGGCTAAACCAACTTAAAACACACACACACACACACATGTCAGAAACGTCTGGGGGCTAAGCCCCAATTTTCAACACCTATGTCTATCTTAACAAAAAAAAGTGGGGGGGGGGGGCTAAGCCCCCCCTAGCCCTCCGGCTCCGACGCCTATGGATGGAGCTTTGTTGTGATTATAGGAATACATATATGACTAGCTATGATATTGACGATTACATTGTAGCTTGAAGTATAATTTTAACTTTAAATGGAAATATTACTTTTTGCTGGGGTCTTGATTTGTTTGGTCCGCCATGTTTCAACACTTCCAGAATTGTACGAATACGTCGTTTCCGAGATCCCTCGACTGAACATTCTGTGACATGTGACTTTCACATCACGTGACAAAATTTAAGGCATATTTGGGACAAAATGGTAATACAACTCCTGGAATGTTGTGACGAGGCTCTCAGGAAAGACCTCACCCGTTCCACGTCCGAGACAGATAAAGCCTATAAAGAAACTAGCCGTACGGAAAAGAAAACAACTACATGAAGCAAGTCGGGACGAACCATCGTGGCCAGGCTGGCGTCTGCAATTTTACCGTGAAGTGTACTTCCTGTCAGAATGATGTCCTCTACACAGACTTCATTGTACGTGATGTGCTAGCCAAAGGACTGGCAGACCCAGACATACAGCTCGATTTATTAGGGGACAAAAACCAGGGACAGATCAGCATCACGGCTTGTTGACACACACGCAGTCGAGGCCTCAAGTACGTACAGGAAGGCCAAAGCGTATGAAGTTCAGACCACCACCTTGAATCAATGTGTCGTTCCAAGGGAAAAACTCAAAATGCGTCTAGCCAGGAGGAATGTTTATCTAGCGCGTATTGTTCAGACGACAATATGTTTCAGAACTTATGCGTTATCTCCGAGACAAAAAACGGTAATCGCCGAATGAGTATTGGACTCGACCATCACCTATATGCAAAATGCCCTACAATAAAGACTTGGACTTAAGCAGTCTGATCTGATCCCTGTCACTATGAAGATGCACGCAGCTAATAACAAAGGAATCAATATCCTCGGGGCAACAATCCTACGGATATCTGGGAGAAATGATCAAGGGCGACTGATAGAGACACGGCAAATGACCTATGTCACGGATGCATCCGACAAGTTGTTCTTGTGCAGAGAGGCCTGCACCGCCCTCGGCATTATCTAACTTATGACATAAACATGTGGCAGCCTATTCTGAGCCGGTTACATGGTGCCATAGGAATGGTAGAGTTGCTACAAGAGAGACGGCTGGGTGTATACTACATGGTACAAGACGGCCCCACAGGGTTATGTTGCATCTGGTGATGGCTACACCTGATTTGACTCAACGTTTATACCCGTGTCAGGCCTTCCAAGACCCAGATCAATTCACGATATACGGCGTATCATAGACCTAAATTTAAATGCTTTGACAGTTGTAGGAAATGATTTGTCGTCCATCCACAGATATTCATCTGGCTTACTTTTCTCTGTGGAATCCGATTTACAAAATGGCACCACATATCAGCACTTGCGTAAAAACTTCTTTAATCATATAAATTTCCTCTACCCTCCACACAGGCGGATGTCTCTACACCATCGCCTGGCCAGGATTTACGCCCGCTGACGTTAGAGGAGGCGTGCTTTTGATCTTCACAAAATTTGTTCATTCGTATTTCAATGTAATAATGTAGAGCATTATTGGGTGTGGTTGTTATCGTAGGCTTTGACAGTTGTAGGTTTAAAAGAATTATACTAAACTCTTATAATACAAGCCTTATTGAACACGTTTTGTTTTACAAATTGTTGGATAAATTGTGAAGCAATAATTCATTTGAGACTACAGGGAATCTATTATTATGAAATTTGGAAGCTTTCCAGACACGATCTAACTAGACGTTCCAATGCTTTAAGGGTCGTAAATGTAGAATATCATCGCCGAGCGGAGCCAGGTGCGAAAATTTCTGCAAATTCGTAAGTAATTTTCCGGTTTTTTTACTTAAAAATAAAAGGTTTGACACCTATTTTTTCGCTGCGCTTCTGCCTAAATCCTTTCCTGGTCACTACACACAATACTAAGTGTTGGATCATAATGGGGTCGGGTTTTAAATAGCTTTCAGAAAACACTTGAAATTAAGTCCGTATAATACGTATTCACCGCGACCAAAGTGTCCTAAATTTTCTAAAAGTCACAGTGCGTTGTAATTTCTGAACCGTTCCGGATCTCGCAACCGACGTATCGGGGCAGATAGAGATCTAAATATACTCCGGAAATCGGTTGGTTGAAAAAAACAACCGGACCTGCTGTTTTAAATGTAACGTTGTTTCTGATTGGTATATATTGTATCAAAGATGTTTTATATTAAATATTAAGAATTAAAAATGCTGAATCAGTAAAGTTTTATCTGTACTTTAACCCTTTCACCCCTGAATATCTGAGTGGCATGCTTAGTTCTATTGTTTAAGAGCAGTCTGTTATGGTCTGTAGGACTGAAAGGGTTAATATCAAATTTTGATATATCTGAATTGAGATTTCACTGTCCATTATTCACGGCAAAATTGGGGGGGGGGGGGGGGGGGGGGCTTGGAGGTAGAAATATACATATGTGACAGAAACATGATATGCCTACATTTTATCCATGTTTTGTACTTGTTTTCTGATTTGGGAAAATACGGCAAACAGACCAATGTATGATTTAAAGGTCAACTTTAACATTGTCGTCATGGAAATTTTTTAGTTGTCGCTGATCACAAAAAGAGACTGACTGAAAAACGGATGAATAGACCGACCAAGAACCACGAAATTGCCGGAACGACCCTTTTGGGAGTTATTTCCCCTTTTTAGTAAATTTCTCATGTTTTGGACAGTTTAGTCGTATTTTCTTGAAAAGTATAATAGATAGAGAGAAAGTGAAAGGGATCAAAAATGTTCAGCACGCAAAGATCTACAAAAAATCAATAGGGCCGAAATTGTCAGATCGCCCCTTATGGGAGTTATTTCCCCTTTTAAGTGGATATTCATGTTTTGAGCTGTTTTTGACATTATCTTGAAATGTATGATAGATAGAGAGAAAGTGAAAGAAGCAAAAGGTCCACAGGGCCGAAATTGCCGGGTCGACCCTTATGGAAATCATTTCCCCTTTTTAGTAAATTTATCTGTTTTTGGACAGTTTTGTCCTATTATCTTGAAAAGTATAATAGAGAGAAAGTGACAGAAGCAAACATGTTCAGCATGCAAAAATCTACAAAAAAGTCAAAGGGCTGAAAATGTCAGGTAAACCCATATGGGAGTATTTCTTCTTTTAAGTAGATTTTTCATGTTTTTGGTTGTCTTTTTTTTTGACATTATCTTGAATCTTCTTCTCATGAACCCAGTGGACCAGATGACTTTCAAATTTTGTATGCATGATTGGTAAGTCAATATCTACAAAGTTTTCTAATGAAAATGGAATCTGTCAATAAACGGTCCACTAGGTGGCGCTTGAATTACAAGGTACAGTTGTATACAAATGGCTTGCTTAATAACTCAAATGTCAAGGTCATGGGCTCAAAGGTCAAGGTCAGACACCTAAGTAAACAGAAAATATCATTTGTTTGTCAAATTTTTGCCCATCAGGTCTCTTGTTATACATTGTTATATAGGTCTATAGGGTGTAACCAAATTTGGTTTAAGTCAGTTGTTTGGCCATATTCCCTGGTATATCCCAAAAGTATCATGTTTTGATGGAAAGAATAAATAAAATAGACTAAAAAATCAAGGTAGTTGTGGGAAAGGCACACTTAGATGGTCCTGTCCACAAGTACCCGTGAGGTGGTCTAAAAATACCTTAACTTCTCACTGGCTTATCGTGTTTTCACTTCTTGATTTACAGTGAAATAGGTTAACATTTGATATACACCTGGTTAATTAAAAAGTGAAAAAGATGATACACATTTTCATATTGTAAAGTTTGTATCTACACCCATCCGGTGAATTATAAATTTCGCAATAAGACACAAACGAGAAAAAAAAACAACTCTATTTTTATTATGAATCCTATCTTGGTTTATCTATAAGAGTTATCTCCCTTCCAACTGTGACGATTTTAAAAAAACTCGTTGATGTCGGTCTTGTTACAAGTACTTCAAGACGGATAAACGCACAGAAAATTACGCGTAGGCTCGTAATGCTTGTGGTCAGGGTGAATAGGCCTACTTCAGAATGTCGTGTTTTGATAAATAAATCAATGTCCCTGTGTTTAAATTCCACATATTAAAGTGGAATTAGCTGTGGTTACAAAAAATCTACTTGTACTTGACGTACAACTAATAGGATCTATATTTAAACAGACACTTTCATCATATTTCGTTAAGGTACGGGTTATTCTTTTTATCTGTAGAATATCTGTACTAACTGCGAATTATTATGCAATGCTATGCGCCGCACCCTTTTTTGAAACATTATCAATGAAGTCACAAAAGTGCATAAATATCAAACTAACTGTCCTATGACATATTTGTAATTTTCTGAAAATTAAAACATGCATTAATGACGATTGTACAAATTTCAACCCCATTCCCGAAAATTTACGAATCCGTCCGAGGTATGAATTAATAAAAACAAATGCGTGGCCCGAAATCACCAAATTTACTATATAAAT
>BROG01000056.1:1692500-1935000 GCA_030159075.1 Atrina japonica
GTCAATTTGTCGGGAGAACTGACCCTCCATCAGGACAAAACGATTTAAATAACATGAAAACAACGTACACATACACACTCGCACGCGCGCGCACACACACACACACACACACACACAACCGGAGAATGAAAGAGATGCTACATGATAAAAGTATATCGCAGTCAAGTTACAAAATACATGTACTTGAAAACTGAATGATCAAACAAATGGATAACTGCAAAACTACCAACGAAATGTGAACATAACTAGATGCATCAAAAGTTGATCCATCACTCCAGAACAATATACAAATATACGATTAAACAGAAAATATGAAAAATAAACAGAAAATATCATGACAAATAATTAATCTAGCCCCATGACACGTAGGTATTTACTTAAGTTCGAATCTGATTTAAATCTTAACATTATTTTGTTTTCATTATGATTTAAATGAATTTACCAAAACAATAATAATGTTTTTTGTCAGATCTATCAGAGACATATGTTTGATTGAAAAACTGAACTTTGCTCTAACCATATGTATTATTAATGCTTAGTTTTAACTATTTTTTATGATTTATTTGTTTACTTTCGTAAAATGAATAAATTGATATGTGTTAAGAGTCGGAGCGTAATTTTTCAGTCTTGTTATATCAGTTTTTAACTTAATACGAAAAAAGCTATTACTGAAATACAGATATACCCTGGCTTGTTGAGATAGAGAGCTCACGTTTCCATTGTTTCTTATCAGGGCGGGTAACATGGTCACACGCCATCGGCTAATCCCCTTTCCTGAGTCCGGAAGAATAGTCATAAAAATCTAGAAGTTGCAGTGCCGAGTATTTTCAAATTGGTCTGCTCAGCCAATCAGGGCCCAGGGCGGCCATAAAACTATTCTCAGACAATTTTTTTTATTCAACTTTAAGACTTAACTCAGATCTTGAGAATTTTCTGAACTTGGATACAGTTATGGACCATGAAGATATTCTTGGACAGATTTCTTTCTCAAGTGATAAAATACACTCTGTAGCTGACTTAAATAATTTTTAACAGCGAAAATGGCCGCCCCTGTGTTCACCTCGGGATATATAGACGCTAATGACATTGTCATTGTCGCCCTAGAGTATTCCGGGACACGTTTAATACTTTGGATTTCGAAAACAACGAGGTTATTTGAGCGAAATAGGTTTGAGAGACCAACACTTCTTTCTCTGTTGGCGTGTTTGGGCCATACGACGTTTGTTTGCATTAACAATAGGGATGGTGTAAATTTAGTCCGGATCATGTGCCCAGTGTATGTCTCAAGTTATTTGTCTTATGTAATGTACTTATACTAATGTACTTGTACATGTTTCTTGTATATCGTTTATTATATACATCATGCATATTATACATTATACATTATACATGTATACATTACCGATTTTGGACATGTATTGGCATTTTAAAAGATGTTTTTAATCTAATTAAAAATGTATATACCTGTTCCCCCTTTTATGCCACAAAACGTGCTGCCCATTTCATTTTTAACGCGTTTTATAACTCTTGGTTGGTTATTAAATAATTAATCATTGAATAATATTCGAACTTCGAAGTTAAGTGAATCGGGACATAAATTTGGACATATTCCTTGGACGAGATTTACACTGCCCCTTGACAAACTTACCTCGGTTGAGAAAATTCTAAAGTCGTTTTATGATCTGTGAGTTTTCACTTTTTACACAGAGGAGTAATTTCTTAACTTTTGAGAATAAAATTTGTCTCAAAATTTTTCTTGTCCATGGTCTCGAACTCCCAAAAGTTAAGTAAGAATTTACGATCTGAGTAAAAAGTGAAAACTCGCGGACCATAAAACAACTTTAGAATTTTCTCAACTAAGGTAAGAGTGATGTCTTGAATCTAAGTAAAGATTCTGTCTGAGAATAAAATCTATCGAGCGTAAGGGTCGGTACCATCATTAGCATCTATCATCAACATCTCAATATTCTTTCCATTTCATCTCCGACTTCCTCTGTTCCTATTATGTTTCACCCACATTATTTCATTTCTCATTCAGAGTTTAAAGTTAATAAAGTCACGAATTGTACTTTTGCTATTTAGTCTCCTTAATGAATTATAATGTTTGTGTTAAAAGATGTCGGCATGATTTGCCAATCAATTACTTATATGTAGAAATGTTAAAGAATCTTGTTAAAACTTGTCTCCCAATCCCATTTCCAAATAATTGAACTAAGATAGATTTAAACTAATATATACAATATGTAGAGGTACGTATTGGAGATATTGTTAATCTACAAAGTCTAATCATCGTGGAAAGGATAGCCCACAATATGAACAATATACCATTGAATATGTTACGTAAATAGAATATATATATATATATATATATATATATTATATATATATATATATATATATATATATATATATATATATATATATATATATATATATATATATATATATATATATATATAAAGGCTTTGTAATTAGAACAGGGACATCTGCATTTTGATAGGATAATTTATAAGGACAGATTTTAAGTCGTGTGGATCAACGACTGTCACATTTTCAAATTGTTTACAAACAGACCGAGATATCGGAGTGGTGTTGAAGTGCTTAAGATTCAGCCAATAATTGTGCATTTCCTTGTACAGATATAACATCGATATGCTGGTGCGATTTAATTCCTATTGACGTATTGAATAATTACAATTACTTTAGATATGAATATATACGTGTATCGGATAAGCCTCGCCTATTGGTATAATAAGGAAAGGCTTTTATTAATCAAGTATAAAATCAACTTCCGTCATACACGGAACGCATTCATGCTCACCGACACAAATTACCAACAAATTCAGGTTAACACAATTAGCACACACACACTCATACTCACACACACACACACACACACACACACACACACACACACACACACACACATACATATAATATATATATATATATATATATATATATATATATATATATATATATATGTATATATATATATATATATACATATATTGGAATCTCGTTATCTCGAAGGCCACAGGACCGCCCCTATTATTTCGATAAATCCGGAATTCGAGATAACAGAATTTTTTATTTATAAATTATTCTACCTATGATTATCGGGACCGGACTTTCAATTTGGACACATCCGAAATTTTTACTCATCCGATTTCGACTTAACGAGATTCCACTGGAATAAGGTACTTTGGAACATACCAAAAAAGTTCCCCCTCCTTAAACTTGTCCGGAAATTAGAAATTAATGGATAAAGTAAACAAAAAAAATCATTAGCAGATAATTGTACCCGGAATTACTGGAATAAAGTTAAAGTGGATCGACTAGTAAGAACTTACGCTTTAGTTGCTTTCCATCTTTCTTAGGTCAAGATGGCGCCTTAAATCTTTAAACAGCAATCAATAAAATGGGAGAGAGACTAATGAAATCATTTTAAATCACACCAATGGACAATAACTGGCCACGGGTCAGCAGAGGTAAAACATACTATTCTACGTTACAATACGCCATAAGATCCTAACGGACCCTTTCACGATAACTGCGTTCCTACTAATCCCAACTGCGCACTTAACACTTCCGTGGTAACAAGAAGTTTTGTACTCAAAACAAATCATACCCAATGAACTTTAAATCGTATACAGGGAACAATTACTCTTTAACTGGGTACTAATTGTCATGCGTATGTTTGTTTTGAGCTCGAAACTTCTTGATATCACGCGGAAGTGCTTGTGCGCAGGTGAAATCAGTATAGTATAGTATAGTATAATATAGTATAGTATAGTATAGTAAAGTAAGAATAGTATAGTATAGAATAGTATACAATAGAATAGTATAGTATAGTATAGTATAGAATAGTATACAATAGAATAGTATAGTATAGAATAGAATAGTATAGTATAGAATAGTATCGTATAGTATAGTATAGTAAAGTAAGAATAGTATAGTATAGTATAGAATAGTATAGTATAGTATAGTAAAGAAAGAATAGTATAGTATAGTATAGTATAGTATATAATAGTATAGTATAGTATAGAATAGTATAGTACAGTATAGAATAGTATAGTATAGTATAGTATAGTAAAGTAAGAATAGTATAGTATATTATAGTATAGAATAGAATAGTATAGTATTGTATAATATAGTATAGTATTGTATAATATAGTATAGTACGGTATAGTATAGATAGTATAGTATAGTTTAGTATAGTTTAGTATTGTATAGTATCGTATAGTATAGTATAGAATAGAATAGTATAGTATAACATAGAATAGTATTGTATTGTATAGTATAGTATAGTATAGTTTAGTATTGTATAGTATAGTATCGTATAGTATAGTATAATATAGAATAGAATAGTATAGTATAGTATAGTATAGTCTAGTATAGTATAGTATAGTATAGTATAGTATAGTATAGAATAGAATAGTATAGTATAGAATAGTTTATTGGTCAATAGCAAGTACAGCTTATAGACATGATCACATCGTATATAATACAAAGAATATAATGAAATAGAGAGCACAATGCAATGTGTCAGAGAGTACATGTGTAATAAAAATGGTACCGTCACATGACATACTTCAAATATTAAACAAAATACTCAAACTTGCATCCTGACTAATTTAAACATTCCATTCAATACGCGAAACACGTCATATGACAGAATAAAAATTGTAATTTCTGATCAATTATAATTCATTCTTTATATGAAATATATGATTCATATGATAATTGAAATAAGATTTGTCTGCGGTATAATTGGTTTTAAATAATACTGTTTCTTATTTTGAGTGCATTCGTAATAAATTTACCCAAGATGCAGAGTTCTGAAGTGTTTTGTGTGCTAAGTAATTGAACTAATTTAAAGACAGTATGTCTGATATAAAAATTTGACTCTTGAATGTTGATAAGAGGGACATTTTCAGAAGAAAAAAATGAAATTCGCCCTCAATGTTTGAGGAGCATGCTGGACATAAACATCTGTTAATCGGAACTTTGTTGTATCTTCCTGTTTCAATAGATATTCAAAGGGGAGATAATCTGATTTCATTAATCACTCTCTGATAATGTAGCATAATGGGTTTACATAAATATGATTGTAATGTGACTTGGTCAATGAGATGAGAGTAGATTTTACATTTCGAGGAATTATTAATTTCGGAAATCAATGACTGTTTGCAAATATCAGAAACACGTTGATTGAGAGTGGTCTATATGTACGTATGATTATAGATATTTTTTATCCAGACATCTAGCAACCCAATCTATGATAGTATATTTTCAACATTATATAACCAATTCTTACTATTATTCTGTCACAAATGCCAACCAGGTATTCATAACAGGACATAAGTATGCAAAATTGTGAGACATGCTAAATTTCAGCCAATATTTTATTATCTTGAATTTTCTTATTCAAGAAAATGGGAGTCGCCCAAGTTCAAACAAACCATAGCATTAGGAGTAGAACTTTTAACACCTAAAATACATATATAAAAATCGAGATGAATTTAGTAGGAACGCAGTTATCGTGAAAGGGTCTATAGGTTAGGTGAAATATTACAAGACTAATTAGATTGCTAATTTTATTAAATTAAACATTCGATTAAATATTTAGCAAATAACAGTATCATAGACATATAAATATATGTCATCAACACATCGCTATTTAGACCATCTTACAGACTCACTCAAAATAAATGTTTCATATCCGTACTCGTGACGCGAAACGTGCGGAGTCCCAGAGGCTGAATAAAATCACTTCGGACACTCACCTGTATTTATCGTCCTAGTTCAGCTTTAATGGGAGGTGGTCCTCTGGGCAAGGTTCCTGTGACTATATACATTAGTAATTCTGTAATTATATATGATACAATTGTATATATTCAGTCTTAATAACCTTCACTTAAGAGACCATTGATTAATCAGACCACTTTGAGTCCCCAGTAAGGTGGTCCTCATACCGAGATTCCACTCTAAATTCAAATCAATTCTGTTTTACAGAAATAAGGCGATGAAACAAGACTACGAGTATGACGCCTTCGTTATATACAGTCCAACAGATGATGATCTAAAGTTTGTAAAGAAAATGGCCAATATCTTAGAAGCCCCACCTTTGTGCTTAAGACTCTTCATCCCGTGGCGGGATAGCGTGGATGGTGAAACGGATCACTACATTACTGCGGACCTCATAGAAAACAGGTGAGCTTAGCATAAATTATAAATTATGTATGAGCAACATACTCAGCGGGCCTACTATGTGTTTACGGCTGTTCGTCCCTTGACAGGATAGCGTGGATAGTGAAATGGATAACTGAATTGAAGACAGGTGAGTTTTACAACTAAAAAGATAATTTATCATGAAGAAATACATTTATAAAACAAGATCTAGAAGATACACATATTCGGTAACACAGATAGTGATAAGTCAGTTTTATTATTTTTCTGGTAATCACGAGACTGTCACACATAAACACATTATTAAAGTAAGCAAAATATATTAATACGTATTGTATATCATATACTTTTTTATCTAGAGAAGACCTAGTAAGTTGTAAGAACTTGTGTCTAATCCATTTGTTATATCAATAAAATATGTTTAAATCAAATCAACTAGGCAATTATAGAACAATTTAAAATGCGTTTCCTTTCCTTAAAGTTTTTGTTGATTTCGATGTGCCAACGAATATATGTTTCGTACATGTTCCATTGTCTTTTTGCTATCTAGATCTTTTCATTTTTTATAGTAAACATTTTATTTCATACTGAACCACAATCTTAAACAATTATTACAATACCACTTCTTAAACAACTCTATGACAAATTTCCCTTGAACCATTTATGTTTTTGTTTTTGTGAACTTCCATTTTTTCGCTTTTAAAGTTGTAAACGTGGATACTTCCACGTGCTGTAAATTGAGTGATTTTCTCATACAGATAATTCACAAGAGGCTATTCTACGCGATGTCACAACTTACTGTGACCAATCACAGAAATGACTCATAATAAATGTTTCGAAAAATGTTTATTAATTTGAAATACAAAAGGATGAAATATTAATGGTTAACTTTAAAACTTTTGTCACCATACTGGATATTTCATTCAACAACTTCGCGCTGGCTTATATCAATGTTTGTGCGTTGGTAATAGGAACTTTAATTTACAAGATCATCCATATATTACATCAAAATGTTACAATTAATGTATTTGAAAACTGTTTAACACTCTCAATAATGATGTGTTATATATGTAGTGAAATGGATTGGACTTAATTTGATTGGCGGAATGATTAACTTATATACTTGTCATCCGCCCTCCCCGTGAATCAAGAAGGATGATATCTATGGGATGTGAATATGTGTCCTTCTTGACGGGTTCGTATTTCACAAGCAGACGAAGGAGTCGAATTTCGCAACCTAAACTCATTAGTTAACTTCCAGCTTAGGCATAGTGTGTGTGTGTGTGTGTGTGTGTCTAACGCAACCCGCTATGGAGTCACGTGAACGACCTCTCGTAGGTGTGTCATTTTCTACCAATGAAAATGCAACTTCCGCGTTTTTGTAAGTACATGTAATCAGATTGACGTGCACTAACCACCAGTATTTCTTCTGTTTCCAACCACATTGTATGCAGTTACCGTAAAGAACAAATACTGCATACAAACAATATCAGATGACTTTGACTTTACTTTTGGTCGCCCAAATCTCACTTGTTCGCAAGCAACAATATCGATATATTTTAATTGCATATATCACAAGCGAGAAACAAGCTGACCATCATTTCGTTTTGGAATGTTTACTCTACTGTGATGCTCGAAATACTGTATTACATCCCTTTTTCCATGTGACGTTAATATCCTTATACATGTACAGTAAAACCTGCTATAGCGGCCACCTCTATATAAGGATTACCTGTTTATAAGGGCCAGGTTTTTCAAGTCCCTTGACTGCATAATTCAACTAAATTGAACCTGTGTATAAGGGTCACCTGCACATAAAAGTCAATATTTTTTGGTCCCTTGGGTGGCCCCTATATACAGGCTTCACGGTATATGACAGCTCTGCATCAAACCTGCTCCATAATAACAAGGATTGTTAAAACATTTCCGCTAACAACACACCGTGAACCATATACATTGTATTGGGATCTAGGTATTTATATGTACATTTCTTATTTAACAAGGCTTAACACTTTAAATACTGGTACCAGGAATCTCAATTCACATTTATAGGTGAGGTATACTTAAAGACATAAAAAGCTGTCAAATTGGATTTTTGTTAGTGTTAAAAGTTTCAAATATTTGATGTTTTATACCAATTGTGTTCTTAAAATTCTCGGGGTGCAAAAATTGATTTAATATCGTAACTTATGAAAAGAAATTAAATGTAAATAATGGTTGAGTTAACACGAGATATTCTTTCATGATGAAAGAAGTATCACTCGACGGCGTGTGTAAAGGAGTTACCTCCCTTATTATATTTCGAAAATAACTTTATAACAAATTTAATGAATTATAGAAAATATATACATGATATATCAAAAATTTCTATGACGATAAATAATCTTTTTATAGTCTTTTAACCAAAGTTTTGGTCTAATCGTGGTATATATCTGTTATCAAAATGACAACTTGAATCCTCATATAGTCAAACCATGTTAGGTCAACGCTTCCCGCATAATTATGGGCAATAAGATGCCCTGTCAGTTAATACTTCAGTAATGTATGATTTTTATATTTTGAGTATGCTCCATCTAAAGTAAAATATGTGACTCGACCACTCTAAAAGTCTACTCAATACACCAATGTTATCTATCTCATTACATCGTTTATATGGCACAGGAAACGGATTAATATCAGATTTCAAAACATGTTTCCGTATCCTTTTGTATTTATTGTCATTAAATTCTGTTTGATAAAAAATTATAACAATGCAGTAAAACATAATTTAAATAAAGTGGGGGGTCTTCGTGGCCGAGTGGTAAATAAAGTGGGGGACTTCATGTTCGAGTGGTAGATAAACTGGGGGACTTCGTGGCCAAGTGGTTACAATTTGAATTTGAATAGTGTATTTTGCCACACTCAGTTATATCGTGGCGGCCAGTTTTTATTGGAGGAGGAGAGAACCCGGTTACAATGAAACCCGTGAAGAGGCCACTGACATGGCCTTCCGCAAGTAAATTGGCAAACTTTCTCACAAAAATCAACTTGGGTTCCAGCGGGGCTCGAACCTGCCTTGACAGTAAGTGAAATACTTCCTGGTTTATAGCGCGATGCTCTAACCACCCCTCCCGCTCCCGCCCAGATTGGTTAGATAATCGCACTTTAAGCCATAAACTAAGTACTTCCTTACCTCTCGTCAACGCGGACTCGAGCACTACTGACACCTAAGCTTAATTTCGTGAGACAGTTAAACCTTACCAGATTACTTACGGAGTAAAGGTGGTTTCTTCAAGGATATCTGATATTCGTGTCATCTCCTCCGACATTCAACACTGAGCGTGAGAGTGGTGTAAAAAACCATTTAAACAAAATGTACACAAAAGTTGCTACATAATCTATTAGACAAATCTATAAGACAATATATCAATTTAACTATTTGAAGGATATCCTCTTTCGGTGATAAGATATCAATAATTGTATAAAAGGTCAAAATTTGTTGCATGGAAAGATACTGTAATGATTTAGTTTTATGATAGATAGGGATGTCAAATGTTCAGATACAAGGTTCTCGGGGAACAATTAAATAAGGGAAAATGCATCTTGGGCACTGAATTGTTGTTTTGAATTACTTATCAAGACATCAATATCTGATTTAATCTCGAAGGCAGATATTTATAAACATTTGGTTTTTCTTTTTTGTGATTCCTGTACAATAATCATTCACAAGTTCTTTAATAATATCAAGTGTAAGATTTCCCCCGGTTTCATGGGTAAGGTGTTACGAATATCGGACTTAAAGACATTTGGGAATGACGAATTCCTTCCTCACGTATTTCCTTTTAATATCACTGTGTACTCACGGCGGGTGTGACCGTTCGACAGGGGATGCTTACTCCTTTATGGCACCTGATCCCACCTCTTGATTTGAAGAGGTCCGTGTTTGTCCAGATTTGTAACTATATCCTGGACATCCTAATGATTTACACTTTGGTATCTGAGATTTTTTTTATATTTTGCAGTTTCATTTTTTGTTCTATTACAGGTGTAGAAAATGTATAGTTGTCGTTTCCAATAACTTCAGTAAAAGTGAAGTTGCAGAATTTCAGCTGAAACATGCTCATTGTATATCTCCAGGTACGTACTCTCTCTCTCTCTCTCTCTCTCTCTCTCTCTCTCTCTCTCTCTCTCTCTCTCTCTCTCTCTCTCTCTCTCTCTCTCTCTCTCTCTCTCTCTCTCTCTCTTTTGCCTCTCTGTCTCTCTCTGTCTCTCTCTCTTTGCCTCTCTGTCTCTGTCTGTCTCTCTCTCTGTCTGTCTCTCTCTCTCTCTTTGCCTCTCTGTCTCTGTCTCTCTCTGTCTCTCTCAGAATAAAAGGAATTGATTTTTGATTAGTAAAATATTTGTAAGAAATATTCTTATAGATTTGTATTCTTTTATTTATTTATTTGTGATTACAACTGCTCGATAGCTGTTGTTGAGAAGTCTGTTACCAGTTGTGATGAGGTTTCGTTCGCATTTCATTTGAATTTGACTCTGGACTCACGGCGGGTGTGATTAGTCATCAGTGGCTGAGTACTCCTTCATGATACCTGATCCCACCTCTTGATTTCTAGATGTCTGTGTTTGTCCAATTTTTACCCGATTCCTATCTATTTCTTGGACATCCTTAAGAATTATACTTTTGTATCTGAGATTTTTTCTATATTATAACAGCATGAGTTGTCTTTTTGAGTTGAAATTTTATATATTATATATATTTTATATATTTTATCCAAAATTAAATAATTTTTAGAGTTGATTTCTTAAAAAACAATGCCTCGATGACAGCTCATTGCATACAACGAATTTTGACCAGAGCTATGGACTGTATTCCAATACAGGACCTGTTAATATGTCATGTCTGACGTCACACGGTTGCCTCGGTTCATAGTCTCATCCGAAACACCTGCGACCTTCACTGGCGCTAAAAAAAAAAAACAAAAACAAAAAACAAAAAAAAGGGCACTCCTTATTTTCAAATCATATGGCTGTACAGGTAAAACATTTTACTTTGCTATAATTCCATGCATCGCATAGGCTTTTGTATATATATCATTTCTGATCCAAATTCCATAATAAATATATATTTTCACCCAGGTATGCCTCGGTAACGGAATCAAACATTCTGCATCCTCACAACGCGAACGTTCTAACCAATTCAGCCACCACAAATATTTTGTCATATAGCGGAGAACACTAAGTTTCCAGTCCTGTGATATTCACATTTTAAGCTCTTGGAAAAGAGAGAGAGAGAGAGAGAGAGAGAGAGAGAGAGAGAGAGAAGGAGAGAGAGAGAGAGAGAGAGAGAGACTATGTGTGTGTTGTGAAAATAAGGTTTAGTTTATCAATTGCAATTAAAAAAAAGTGCCAAGTTTCCAGTCCTGTGATATTCACATTTTAAGCTCTTGGAAAAGAGAGAGAGAGAGAGAGAGAGAGAGAGAGAGAGAGAGAGAGAGAGAGAGAGAGAGAGAGAGAGAGAGAGAGAGAGAGAGAGAGAGAGAGAGAGAGAGAGAGAGAGAGAGAGAGACCTTGTGTGTGTTGTGAAAATAAGGTTTAGTGTATCAATTGCAATTACAAAAAAAAATGCCAAACCGGGCTGTCTCGAGCAATTTTCACATAATATATAAAATTTTTGCCTTTGTATCTCTCTTATTGTTGTTATTGTATATGTAAGTAGTAAATAAGGAAGAAAAGATATGAAAAAATACAGCTGATCCCTGTTTGCATTGATATTCAGGTTAAGAAATTGTGATTGGTTCATTTCATTTAGAAAGATACTATTCAAATCTAAAGTGTGTGTGTCGTGATCCTTGATTTTATCTCGAGCCCGGTAGAAACAGTATACGGAGAGTCTTGATAACGCCTGAACAGTACTTTTTCTCAAGAGAGTGATATGAAAAAAATACTTCCGCGTACACGTATGTTTATAACAATTATTTTACGAATATAATATGAAAACTAAGACGTAAGGCTACAAATGCTATGATTCGACAGTTTTGTATATATATATATATATATATATATATATATATATATATATATATATATATATATATATATGGGGTTTTATATAGGCCTAGTTTATGGAAGGAACGTACAACATACCGAAGATGCAGTACTGTATTTTTTTTTTGTACATTTTGATTTGATATGCAATGCAATCTTAAAACAACTGAATTAGTCTTGTGTATATCACATTTGTGATAGAAAAGTAATATCATTTAAATGAAATTCACATGAAAAAATGGGGAAGAACACTTTTAACCCACCAACCCCTGTGGTCAAATTTAGACTCGCCCAAATCAATAGATACTATGATCTACTGTCATAATTTAGGAGTTAACAAGTTCGTATTGCATGTAAATTTATCGTAAAAATTTGTAGTCGTAATCATTCAACCCTGAATTGCAACTTAAAGTGAAATTTACTAGTCTTTGAATTGGGTGTTTTCAAATGTGGATACTTACGTCAATGAGCTAAACCTATATGAAAGACTATTGCATATTATTTATATTCTATTATTTGTAGAAAATAAACATGATCGATTTCGTGAAAATTGAATAATTTTAAGCAGGATATTGCATCGTTATATTTAAAATTATAAATTTGAAGTTTTACGCTACACTAGACAGATTTTCATTTGTATGATGGCACCCAGTTTTTTATGGTGGAGGGGAGAACCCGGTTACAATGTACCCGGGAAGAAGCCACTGCACACCCTTAAATAACCTGGCAAACATTCTTACGAAAATCACACTAGGTTGCAGCGAGACTCCATGGTTCAAAACGCTATGCTTTAACCACTCGACCACTGAGGCCCTTGGAATTTTAAATATATCCTATGTTCTGTTGTCAGTGATTCATGTTTAGGTCATCTTACTTTAAATGTGTGTATAATTATGGTAAACGTTTTATTTTCAAAACATGTTTGTAATAATTACGTGACGAGTAGAGCTTAAAACGATTTCACTAGCAGACGTAAAACGAAATTAAAGAAATATAATACATAATAGAAAGAGTCAATAACGAGCAGCAGTGAAAGTGCACAAACACATGTGTGTAGGTGGGCGGGGGCTTTGTGTGGGCGGTTGAGAATGTATGTATTTAAGGATTGTTTTTCATTTTTTGGACTGCATCGAGTATAAATGCAATGAATTATGGGAAAAAATTCTGTGCAGCACGTGCTACAGATGTAGTCTCGTGTTTCCGATTTCTTTCTGTGATTTTTATTTGTTTTGTGGTAGGCCTAATATATGGCTTTAAAGATTAAATATATAAGAAATAAACATGTGATATTCTATTCTTTATTGATTCGTTCATGTATTCTTACGCTGAAAAGTAAAGCGGTTAATACGCGACCCCATTTACCGAAATATACAATATATCGCTCTATATCTTTGCAATGAAGGGAATTGCAGTCTATATATATATATATATATATATATATATATATATATATATATATATATATATATATATATATATATATATATATGAAGAAACATTAGCCGTAATACTCATACTAAAGTTAGATATCAATGGCATTGTTCCTTAATTGAAATAACGAAATCTTTTCCCGAATATGTTGTATTCATTTAAGCCGACCATTACTTACCGTATTACTGCAAAAAAAAAATGTAATGATGGTTAAAAAGTTTTTTTTTATCAATTAATTGTCATTTTATCACCCGCCAAGAATTTTTCAATTATATGGACATGCATGTCACCAGCAAGATCAATAGAGAAACGCCAATTCAGTGAGGGCTCTTTAAGGAGGCACGCTTTCCATGACAAGGGAACTCGGTTTTAAGTATCATCTGAAAGACGTATGTCTTATAAGAGAGTAACATCGGATCACGAAGAAGAAATAAAAAAAATGTGTTATTATAGTGTTTAATTTCGTCATCTTTTACAGGCTACAGAAACAGAAAGATTTTACCCATTCGACTCGACGATTGTGAAATTCCACCAGTTCTTAAACAATTATCATTCCTCGATTATCAGATCACTGATATAAGGAAATGGTTCTGGAAGCGACTTCAAGCTGCTTTTCGGGTAGACGAATATGAACCCAAGCCACTAAAATCCTCGAATGATAGTATGTTACCAGACATTGTTTTAGACACTTCCTCAAAAAGAATACGAGAATTTTGGATAAGCAGCGATTCAGTTAAATGACAAAAAATGTCTTCTTTCTTTGCTGTTTCCAAGACTTTTCGTTGCTGCCCTTTGTTGCTTGATTCGTCACGCGAAGATGCTCACTTCCGGGTATGCCGTGCTGCTTCTGAACAACCAATCAGAAACGCTTCTGAAATATCCATTTTCAAGATGTCATATGGTTGAAGTTATGAACAGGCTTAATACTGTGGAGAATCATTATCTTTCATTATATCACATTATGGTTTTGTATTTTTCCATTGTGTACAGATGCCTTTCAAATTGAATATATACTACCATATCAATCAAACATTACATGAATCATTGTAACGATGTTTAAAATATAAGTGGATTTGTATTTTATAAGATATGTATTGCATTAGGCCATTCCGAGTGTTTTTTCTGTTATGCGTTCACTAATATATCACAAATATCTAGAGAAAAAAATTGGAACATAGCCCTAAAATGAACAGTTATCTTGGACATCAATTTTCATCAGTTTAAAAATTAACACTTTATAAGTTGTATAGAAGTGTAAGCCACAGATATGTTTTTTATGAATTTTATTTTTTATTTTTTTTTTGCACATTAGGAAAATGCTTTAATGTGCATAAAATTGTATTTGTTCTTAAAAAAATGTCTTGTGGTTTTCGGTCGATTTTGTTTTTTTTTTCTCCTGACAAAAAGATGAAAAAAATGTGAATGACATAATATTCCCGCTTTTAGACATGTTGATTTTCAATCTCATAAACAGAGTTGTCGGTCCTTGAACACCTCAACAATCTCTGTCAACGTGTAAAACCCACAGAATGTATATAAAAGTAAAATTAGAAAGAGTAAAATATAATCCTTATTTTTATATCCATTTTTAAAAAGTATTTACACTTGAAAAAATATGTGTCTGCACAAAAATATATGCAGAAAAGATCGATATCTTGTAAAGAGCAAAATCTATAGTACATTTATATATTTTGCCAGAAATTGGTAAAAATCGAAACGTTGGCAGAGATTGTTGAGAAGTGCAAGTGAAGACAACTCTATGTGAGAGATTGGTAAATTAGCACGTATGGAAATTGTTATAATTATATCGTATATAGCGATCCCGATCGAGCGTTATTTTATTCTGACGTCATCTTGGACCGATGTCACCAAATGTACTTGATACTCAAGCTCAATTTTCATCTATCAATATGTTTTGAAATGAAAACAGAATTTATACTGCAACTTGATTTTTTTGTATATTTATGTTACACAATTGCAAAAAATAATGAAAATATTGTCCATTTGAAGAAAGCTTCAGAAATATCAAATATAGTCTTAGTACATACTATAATGTCATCTATCAGATTTTAATTTTTTTTTTAGAAAAGCATAAATTTTACATGTTAATGTGATGCCCAAAATTATAAGTTTGTGAATTTAGTAAATTTGGTGATTTTTGGCCCTGAATTGGACAGCGGAATTGCTGCAGCAGATGTTACCGGTCGACAGGGACTTTTTTCTGTGATACCTGATCACATCTAAATCTCTATTAGACCGTTGAATATTGCCTTAATTACTTCGGCACGATAAATATTTTGGAAACTATAGTTAATATATCAACTTAAAAATCAGCTTAGATTCTATCGGAGCTCGAACCTGCACCGACCAGAAGTGAGAGACTTCATGATTTAATGCGCACGGAGAACCCACCACGGGTAATTAAACCTCTTGTCAGCACAGGTACTGAAACTGATTCTGTGACAACATTTTACAATTGACTTGTGGAAGACTGGTGGTCTCTTCTGGGGTTCTATTCTTCACCCTCAAAACTGACCGTATCCATAAACTTTAAAATTGAAGTATGGCGTGAATTGCCAATAAACAAACGAATCTGAGCATCGTTTCACAAAAGGTCGAAAACTACGATTACCGATTACTTTTACGACCATTCACCAACAACGTTTAGACCTACGACAGTTTCATATTTAGTTTGTAGAATATAGAGGTTAAACATATTTTTTATCGTTTAACGAATAGAAAAGGTGGAATGAATTGTAGGATTATCATGTGGGGTGGGAGCCAGATCAGTACCTTATCGTGAAATATTTAATTCCGGAATACGGTGTGTGTGATCCGTTAAGCATTCTCTAATTTACACAATCAAAGGTAGGTAAGTGGTATGTCTGTATAAGAAGACACTGGTCTCCTACCAGTCTTATTTCCCTCTAACTCATCAAACAAAGTAATTTGATGAAAGGATTTAGGATTTACGACTGCCTAGAATTTTGTCGTGAATCGGTAATCGGAAACATTTATGAAACGGGCGGTAATCGTATTAGTGTGTTTTCTACGTTTTTACCATTTTACAACATTTTATGAAATTATGACATAAATCGCACTTCAACTCAGATCACATGAGAATGTAAATGCCAGATCATATCAGTGGTAGCAGTCTACCCACGTAAATTGAACAAAACAAGTGAATTATCTAGAAATATGTACATGAAATCTAACATTTAGTTCAAATGAAATTGACATGAAAACTAGCTGGTGTATAAAACAAACCGCTGAGTGCATGATTACTTAATAAAGAATACATTGCAATCTCATGTTCCCTCTCAAAATGGGTTATTATTTTTTCTACATACTATGATTAATGAATTCCGAACGTTTAAATGTCAGAAAAATTGTGGTAATACGTATTGACTTATTGCTTCATCCAGGAAGCTAAATTGTTTTTTTTTTTCCATAAGATGGTTTTTCCCGAAAAGATGTGATAGAATGAAATATGAAAATGATGCACTTTCTCTGACTTTCGTAAAAGTCTGTATAGGTTTAAGTCACTTGACTTTAAATGCTCGAGGTGACCTATTGCTGTCATCTTTTTTTCTATTGCCGTTTGTCATGCGTTGTTAACTTTTAGACATTTTCAACTCCTTCTTAAGAACTAACTCAATCAAATGTAGTAGGAATTATCCCCATGTAAAGCCGCATACAGTTTACGAATGAAAAGGGGCTAGGGCACATAGTGTTCCAAAAATGGACAAATAAAGTACAAAACCTGGGTATATCTTTAAATTCTTCTTATGAACCAATCATTAAATAACTTTCAATGTTTGTATATATAGCACAAGTGACCGCTTTGACGATGAAATGACATTGACCTTAAAATAAACTACTCCAAGACCTTGACCTTGATAAGAACTACATAAAGACCTTCACCATGCTAGAAACTAAATAAGAACATTAATTGACCTTAGTATGAACTACATAAAGGCCTTGACCTTGATATAAACTACATTAAGACATTGACCTTGATATAAACTACATAATGGTCTTGACCTTGATGTATACTACATTAGGACCTTGACCTTAATATGAGCTACATATATGCCTTGACCTTGATATAAACTACATTAACACCTTGGCCTTGATATAAACTACATAAAGACCTTCACCTTGATATAACTACCTCAACAATTTCATGAGAAAATAACATTTTGACTGAACTAATAGGATATAATGCACCATTACGATTTGTAAAGAGTATAGTACGTTTGCGAAAACCAAACAATACTGTTCAATAGATTACAGAGTAGTACATGAGTTTCTTATTAACGAAATCCTGTCAATCACCCTAAGCAAAGTTTTATTTATCTGACGAATGTTACTATGATGGAGAGCTTGTGCCAGTGGGTCCAGGTCCGTGAAATGGGGAATTCCCATGCGTTGATTAGCAAAATTGGGGAAAATTAAAAAGAAATAAGAATTAACTTAAACAAATACAATCAGATCACTTTGGCCATTACGTGTGTTCCTGATAATATCTAAAATTATTTACATACACTCTGACAAAGCTTTTAAACTCGCGAGGATACGGTAAGGAATTCGGTGTAAGAGATATGCCTGATTTTTCAATATTTGCGTTTGGAATTGGCACTGTAACCAAACTCAAAACGATGCTTAGCACTATGCTAATATTTTAAAATGAACAAATTATCGGTTTTAACCTCATCAAAAGTCAATACCTGTATGCCATCACATAAATATGGTCAATACACTGTAATATTAGCCAGTGTCTAATAGCACATCATTTCAAATACACCTATGTTATAATAATTCTGATTCAGCAACCATTAGTAACAAATTTTGACAGACCTCTGACTTCCCATAATATCCAGACACATAAAGACCCACCGACTAAATACGGTCCAGTCAGCACTCACCAGTCACTGCATTAAACCCGACATTGTCTGTGTCGGCGATTCTACATTGACGCGAAAATTAATCTTCCGTTGACAAGCTGCTATTAACAATAGCATCAAAGTATTGTCTAATGATACAATACCAAAATAATTCTTTAATTAACTACTGTATACAGGGAAAATTTCACCCTCGTTTTATTTTCGCACTCATTCGCCTTCATCGTCAGTGGGCGAATTCAAAATGGTGAAGTCATCTATTTTTAATAATAAAAGTCTTGGCGAATTTAAAACGGGGCGAAACTGTTTGCAAGTGCATTAGGGCGAAAATAACACGGGGCGCGAAAATAACCCTGTATACAGTATACGCAATAACTATGTAATCATGTGGTCAATCTTATAAGAAGTTAGATATGTTGGCATTTTACATCAAAGCAAATTGTTTAAAATGCCAGTACATAGATAATATCAAAGAAATGTTTTATGAATGAATATAAAGACGGTCTGTGACCATAGTATTTACTAAACATACATCCCAATGTGCGTTTTCCATTTAAAAGCAGATCGATATTGAACATATTGAATTTAACTCAATATTATGTAATTCCCATCCCTATTTTAGATCAATATTCCATTCACTCAATAATAAACCCTACAAGACAACGTGCGTCTATCCAGGTATATGTATATATATGTAGCACCTTGGATAAAACCGTGGGATGTGCGATGTATATATATATATATATCAACGACTAATTAGTTTTTTATTATTACCATTATTCCTTATGTCTCAGTGCCCGTGGCCTTAAGCTGATGCAGACGATAGGCAGTACCCTTCATCTGACCTTCACAATGACAGAATCAGCAGGCTATATATTGAAGCTGTAATATTGATCTCTTTCACGTTATCGAACACGTCTAGTAAAGAAACACTTCATTCAATCCTCTGGATATATTTAGTTTCGAGAATATACTACAGAGACAACTTTTACCATCAGTATTTCAATATCATGTGTATATTTCGTCATTTATTTTTTTGAAATTTTCTAAAGATTTTCATAATGCTGATACGTGAAGAAGCGCTGCAGTTTTGGAAATATAGAATTTAATCGAATTCTGATGTTATAACCATTTTACCAAAGTTGTAAGTACAAATTTATTTTTGTAGAAAAAAGAAAAGAAAATTTCATTTTAAATACTGTTTTGCTATTTTAATGCTTAATAATATCATTTTGTCGACATTATCGGCACGCAATACTCCATATATTGCGTTACGAAAAAAGGGGGATTACTCTTTGATACCTATATCTTGTAGTAAATTATTTAACACATTATTTTTGCATTACTTTTAAGAGGTTACATATATAATTAAGGGCTCTTTGGGAAATGTTTTCCGATAAATGAAACGGGAAACATAACGTATTCCCCCAGTTTATGAATAAAAGAATAACGTGCTATCGTTGTTAGTTTTATAATTACGAGATACACTTAATCTTAAGGACTCTTTGGGTAATGTGTTGCGATATATACAACGGCAACGTTAACATATTCTTCTGTTTAGAAATAAGGGAATGATGAGATTACGAGAAGTCGAGTGAATTAATGACATTTTTGCACTTAAACTTATGGGTTATTTGGGGAATGCTTTTTGATGGTCACAACGGGAACGATAACGTATTCTTCAGTTTAATTAATAACGGAATAATGATTTATCAATGTTGAGTTTGTGAATTCGAGAACCAAGTCGAGTAAATTAATGGCAGTTTTTTCGGTTAAAATTTGGGGCTCTTTTTGAGAATGTATGGTGATGAATACAGCGAGGAAATTAACGTCTTGCTTCTGTTGAGGAATGACGGATTATTGTTTCATCATTGTTTGGTTTTGTGATAACGAGTAGAAAATCGAGTGAAATACTTAACATTAAGGGATCTCGGGGGAAATGTGTTTTGATAAATACATCGGGAATGATAACGTATTCTTGTGTTTAGGCATAACGATTTAATGTTTTATTATTTTTGGTTTTGTCATTACGAGTCAACCGAGTAGAGTGAATTAATGGCAGTTTCATTACCATATCGCTGTACAAAGTTGTTTGGAAAATGTTCAAATTATCACAGTTTAGCACCTCTTTATGTCAAAGAGAGAAAGAGACAAAAAAGACAGGACAAATGTCAATACATTTGTAATTTGTGTTTCAGCACTTTGAGAACCATGTATACCAAGATAAAGTTAAATACATTTGATCACTAAGTAAAACGAAACATTCTTGATAATCGTGAAAAATGATTTTCTCATTTTTATTCCATATCTTAATTTTTTTTTTCTAAATTTGAAAAAAGTCATAATATTTTCAAATGTTGAAAATTAAGTTTTATAATACATGTTTTTCACATTCTCAAGATACAAAAACATGTTTTTCATTTGTTGTCAGATGTTTACACAAATGAACAACACGGGGAATACGTGTGGAATGGCACGTAGCTATTTCTCTTTGTAATAAAATGTTTAAATACTACACAGATACCTTACATGTAATTGTACTCTATACTCTATTCTCGGACGAAAATCGAGGTTTTTACAGAATATCTTCAGTTCAACTGGTAGAAGTACTTTGAAATTGTGTATCACAATAGGTTACCTTTAGAAGCAATATATTTTGATAAGTGTTGGTGGAAAATGTGAAACGAAAAGTGAATGTAGCCCATTTAAGAAATCCAACCTGAATGCCGTAATCGTGATGCAGGAGGACCTATTGTATTTACGTTCAGCTGATGACGTCACTTCCTTCCCGGCTTGTGTTAGACTGTACAATAGAAAGATAAGTGATAACAATGTTGTAGTAAAATTATTAATAGTAATTTTTGTAACATGCTTCATTAGGCCTACATGTTTTTAGTCCGACGATGTATTGAAAATATCTGGAAAAACCTTGTTCATTTACGTGCAAAGAGAAGTGTCCGACAATAGGCACTGTCCGAGAATAGGTCTCGCACCAGTACAGGTATGATTATACATATATACTTATGAAGTTAATATCTACACAATTTCCGAATGAAAACGGAATTTGTTCATAAATGAACCACGAGGGGGCGCTTTAAATGACATTTTTTAAAAATCGTTTATTCACTCGAAACTGATTGACCCTTTGTCTTGTCTACAAAGATGGTGTGAAAGCTGTTATTTATTACATTAGGATAAACTGTGACAAATATTCATGGTCAAGGTGTTAGAAGATAAGGTCACAGACAACTATGTAAACGGAAAATATAAATTATCAGACTTTTTTAATTTCAATCAAACATGATAAGAAAAATTCTCACGTGAAGTCACATTAATTTTGCGAATGATGATGGATTAGGCGGCTGATGCCATAGAGGATCCAAAATGGGCCAAAAACAGGGTACATCTTTAACAATATTCTTCTCGTGTACCAACGATCACGGCTCAGGTGACGGTTAAGGCCTATATGACCAATGTTCTCTTGTATATCATACATTTAATTTACTGACTCAATAACGTAATCTTACGCCGTCGGTACCGTAACTTGAATTATTGTCACTGGTGAAGACGCGTCAACTGACGGCATATAAATACGGTATGCATTCACAGTCTTGTATGTATCGGTATTTTGCCGGGTATCGTTGAATATGCTTTTGGTGATATTGTTTATGACAAACGCAATAATGGAGAGACATTACAACAGAGAGCATAATTAGCATTTGTATTAACAGGTTCATAGATAGATGTATGTATAACAGTGTGTACCTGTGTATATTAAATGACCCAGCGGCCCTACCAAGATGAATGTTTTACATACGCACCCCTATGTTTGGTAATTAGAAGTATTGTTTTGGTTTTTTAGTTTCGAACAGAACTCGGATGTGGCATTTTATCTTTAGTGGATACAAGTTCTCTAATATGTATGGACGTTATGTTATGTTGAATAAGCACAACCATTACCGGACCACAATAAACTCGTTATTCTAAGCTCACGCGAAGTTGTGATGATGACGATATGAAATAAACAAATATGTTATTCGTATACAAACGGGAAGGGTGTGATCAATATCATTTACAGAAGGTAATTTCCTGTCAATATATGGTTTCCACTCCTATATTTTAGCTTTTTGCAGGCAATCCTCAATCATAATATAAATATATATATATATATATATATATATATATATATATATATATATATATATATATATATATATATATATATATATATATATATATATATATATATAAATTAACTAAATTTGAAACAGTTAAACGTATTGATATCATATATTATTGTCATTTCATAAACAACAGCAAATTATTTAGTGATAATATCAGTCTATACGATCCTTGCGGTAGGTGTGCCTAGCACACAACTCTTGTCTCGAATTGTTCCACGCCACGAAGACAACCTCTAAAATGGTTGCCCCCAAGCTTAGCATAGCACACACCGGGAGTGAATTTATTGTTATCATTTGAATTTGGTAGCACATGGCTCGATTCCGAGGTAGGGATGTCACAACCATTCTGAATAGACTTTATATTTAAAGTCTGCATTTAGATAGACGTCCGCCGGTCAAAAGGATGGCATATACTTAGTTTAGTTTAAAAAGCGATCTGTCATTGATATGTCGCGAGAAATCTAAAAAAGAATAATAACTAGGGGTCACGAGTGACCTCTCGTACGTGTGTCTTGTTCGATCAATGAAAATAGCCCTACAACATTAGCGACATTAAAAGGTTATCCAATGATTTTCTTTTATATCCCTTCCATGGAATCGAGTTTTATGCAACCGAATTCATGTATCTTGTGATAACTTGTTTAAAGTCGACATTTCGCGAATTCGTTTTAATGACATACAGTCAAACCTGTTTTTATAGATTGTCCAAAGGAAGAGACAATAGTGGTCGCATATGACAAGTGGTCTCTTAATTCAGGTGATTTAAACCGGGAAAATACACGCTGGGAGTCCTACATTTAGGTCACATAAGGCAGGTAGTCTTTTAAATCAGTGAATCGCTAAGGCAGGTTAGACTGTACACCACCTGTGTATAAAGGCCACTTGGTTATAAAGACCGTTTTTTGCTCTCCCCAATAGTACCATTTGTGTACAAATCAACCTCTATATACTAAGACCACCTCCCTGTAAAGACAGGTTTCGTTGTGTTTCTAAGGGAGTCTTTATATACAAGTTTCACTGTAGTTTGCAAAATATAAAATTTTCATTAAGCCAATTCTCTTTTATACTCGTTTAACAATTGGAATGACGGATAACGGACTCACTGCGGTAATGGTCGGTCAGCAGGGAAACTCCTCCATGACACATGTTCCACCTCTAGATTTTCAATAAATCCGTATTTATCTAATATTCACCAACTTAGTAAACTGTCTCGATGAAAATAATTACTGACTGTTCAAAAACTGAATTTTTGGGGTATGAAATGTTTGTAGGTTTGACTTCTTAGTCATTCAATATCATATTGTTGGTGATTTCATTTTGGCATATGTAGAATTTATCTCAAAAACAAATAACTGACTGATTTGCATATTCATGAATAAGTGATATCAGCGCTTTTGTCATCTAGTATTGATACAGGCTGAAATGCAATTACTTTTATGAATTGGAAACATAGCTGATCTGAAAATCTATGCCACAGATGCTGTATTGAAATGACATGAGGGGGATATTAAATCTATAGTTCCTAAAATTGAGTTTAATGGCATACAGGCTGTCATTTTGATAAAAGTGATATTCCGCGATTAGACCCAAACTTTGATTAAAAAGGCTAAAAAGTAATACTGCCATAGAAATAATCAACATACCATGTATATATTGCCAAGAATGAATGAAATATTCCGACGACTGACAGTCTTGCTTACTCCTCCATAGAACCGGATCCTACTTCTGGGATTTAACAGAACTTGTTTATTTAATATGCAAAATAATCATTATTATCTTATGGCGGAATTATGTTGACTGTTCCAAGGCACCTGATCCCATCTCTAGATTTTCAGAGATTCGTGTTTGTCCAATGTGCGCAAGATTTTTTTTATATTTTCGCCTGATACTTTGGTATCTGTGATTTGTATATCTTTAACACTTCATTACCTGTTATCTATATTTTATATGTTATCAAATATGGCTTATCTATGGTAGCTGATTTATGCAATTTCGACAGTTCGCTCCGAAAACTCGCTACTTAGCAACGTTTCGCTTGACGATGCTAAAAGTCGGCAACACAGCGAAAAGTCGGAAACTCGCTAATTAGCGACTCTTTCGCCCCGAAAACCCGCTAATTAGCGACGTTTCGCTTAACGAGGCGAAAAGTTGAAAACTCGCTAATAAATGACTTTTCATCCCGAAAATCATACCGAAAAGGCAAAAAGTAGAGATGGCACAAATCAGCCACCATACTTTTCTCTTAGCACCTGCAGTGAAACATTTAAGATATCATTGTTTAGGATCAATATTTGCTTTGACGGTAATCTAAATTTTATTCTCCAAATGTTTTAAGAACATAACATTTTTGTGTGTTGATAACTACACGTGACTTCGAAAACGGGTTTTCTGATGAATCTAATAAATAAGTAAACATTGACCTGTAGATAAGTACTTCGTAATTTTATACTTCAATATTTTTACTAACCTTGCAGAATATGAATGGAGTATTAAACATTATGACCTAGGTTAATGGCTAATGACACTGTAGTAAATATTTCTCAAATGCGTCTCTTCTACCCATGATACAAGACTTATTTTTAAATGAGCATTAGCTGTGCTTACCCCTACCCTCACCCCAATGATATATTTCGATTTTTTTCAACATCAAATAAGAGCACATATAAGAACAATTGTCACCATACATAAGATTGAATTCAGTGAGGAATAAAACGCTTTTCCATTGAAATCTGCCATAACCGAAAAGTGAGTAGAATCATTTGTATGTTAATCAAAAAATAAATTTCGTGGATTAGAAAAGTTAGAGAATTTAAAAATGCTGTTTTCTGAGCGAAATATTACTTTAGTAAAAACAAATAATCGGCTTGAACTGAAATACCAGATACATGGTTTTTGTGTACCACCGGGGACTCAAACGGTCCACTAACACTGGCAACAACCCAGTGGTACTTAGAAAATGAATTCTCAGTCAATCGCAACATTGTACTTATGTGACCATTAAGGCTTCTTGTAGTTATATCTATTGTTTCTTTACGCGGGTACTAAAATTGTCAGAACACAAAAACAGACAGTAAATGCCTGCGGTGATGCATACAGATTTTTCAGTACTATGAACTAGGAACATTCAATACTCCAAAGTGAAAGCACTTAGATTTTACGAAATTGAAAAGTTAAAAAAACTGACTGTTAGTAAAATGATTAACAACCGTGTTTCCATCGCTCATCAAATGTAATTCCAGCACGATATCTAAGAAACGGTATTATTATATTATATTTGTTATTGAAGAAATTTTCAGTCGTTTACTGAAATCCATAATTTTAGTTATTGTCAAATGTGTTCATGTTTTCGTCATCAACAGTCTCAACATTCCCCTGTTATGCGATGGTCCATACCTGTGTTTTTTTGTGATTCCAGTTTATTCCCCAATCGTCATTTTCGTCTTCTGTGGATATATTTTCATCAAGTGTTGCAAACAATTCTTCGTTGACTGTAGTGACATCATGAGATGTGCTAAGACTGTATCCGGTCATAATATCAAAATCATTTACCGGAAGTCAAGATTTTTGAAACCATGTAACAATCATGGTGTCCACACGTATCTTTGTCCTGCTTTGTTTTGTCCACAAATAGAAGAAATGACTGGATTTGTTTACGCAGTTCTGAACCATAGTATACTTGTCATATTTCTGCGACAAGGGATCTAGGTAACATATTTCGATAGTATGCATTAAGGCACGAATATATCCCAGTTTTGATGTAATGTTTGCTGGAAAACTACTATCAGTGTACGTTCTTCAGTTTACGTACTTTATATAAGAATTTTTCGGTTTTTCTCGTTTCATTTCATTATTAGCTTCTCAAATCCAGCTGCTAAAAAATACACTATCCGTCCACGTTTTTCTAAATTATAATTCCAAATGACCGGAAACTTATCAAGTTCCGAATGTTTAAAGCAACGTGCTTTGCCGATATTTCCTATGGCAAAGAATTATAGGTTATATGTCGTCTGTGGCACTACAAGCAAATATTATCGTGCAGCGGTCTTAAGAATTTTAACTCCTTTAGTTGGTGTTCCTTTTTCTGCAGGTAATATTATCATAAAATACTCTATTAATGACCAGTTTTGTGACAGTTCAAGACACAGCATACCGGGGATCAGATCTAGTAATCATCCACAGAATCTTTGTCGACACCAATACTTCCCACGATCTTTGATTTTAAACTTTTTAATTGAGTATCTGACTTCAAACTTGTCCGCTGCACATCAGATAGGAAATGCCTAATTGAATGGCAAACTCCAGAGACGTATCTTGAAATATAGATCCAGTTAATGACATGGCTTTGCTCGCGATCCTGTGGAAGCTAGTCCCTCATCAAGTCAATTTGTTTATTATCCTTTATTTCATGAAATAAATGACATTAGATTTCTGGTCAATACCAGCGTTCTGCATGCGTCACATATATTCAGCTTTCTCTTTCAAAATGTCAGATACATTTTATTACACCGTATTTTCACTTAGCTGCGTTTGAATTTGTTTCGGCTTAATTTCATTTTTAAACGTTTTATATTTATTATCCAACATAAGTTGTAACCTTATACTTTTAGCCAACAGTTTAGATACAATCAAATCTAACGTATACTAAATAATATTGAAATTTCGATGAATGACCTTCGAATGATAAAATAAAGATGAGATTACAAGTCAAGTGTTATTCTTCTTTATAAAAGATATACAAATTACCCATTACTACATGAATGCTTGTAAGCGAGAACAATACAAACCGCAGATTTATAAAACCAGACATGTACTTAAACAAACATATAAATACATGTGTTGTTGCTACTAATCATTCGTGGGTGACAGGCTACTGTTCTTCACACCATTATTAAAGTTACAGTAATATATGACATTATGTTTTACCTACACGCCACTAACTTTTGGAAAATAGATAGTTTGTATTGGCATTAGACAGACCTCGGATGTGCCATCTTGGTTCATCTTGGGATATGTTATCTTGGTTCAACTATGCTATGACCAATTTCTCTTATACTACTACAATAACTTCTATATTACTTCTTCTACACAGTGTACACTGTTCGCATGTCAAAACATAGTTGTAAACAAATTTTTAATTACGTTTAAAAATGACCATGTGTTTTTCATTATAAGTTTATAGAATATCGTAATGCCATGTTATTGTCTGCTTATTTCGAACTTCGTATATAGCGATGTTAAACTGACGATCCACAATCATTCGTTATAAACGGAGTTGACTATACTGACTTTAACGAAATTTAAATCATCACCACTTTACTACAAGTATTATTAATTTATCAGTTTTATCACTTTCAAACCATCCAATCAATGATTGCTTAGAACTATTCAAGTATTGTTTAACTAATACTGACAGATTAAGTTGCTACTCCGATCTCTTCGTTGTAAAGTCAATCATGTATATATCTCGAAAACTTGACTGACAGGTTAATTTTCAATATCAATCTGTTTGTACTTTGTTCCCATGATCATATTGATGTCTGAAATACTTGGCACCTTATGGATTTGTTATAGCACTTCATTCATAAATAAAGATACTCCGGTTATATAACGTGATTGAATTGACAGATATAATTAAATAAACATAGTTGACATGTATGATTATTGCACTTCCGACTGTATATTTTCTGATGCCATCTCTGGGAAAAATTACTAAAGCAATATATAGAGGATATTTGACAATTGTTTTTGAATAACATGTTTATTACATCGAGTGAGACAGGATAATACATACTCAACACGAGTGCGTAGCTAATATAGCTAATATTTTATTTATAACATTTTCCAGTTAAACTTCATTAGGCCCTAGATTTACTCGATGTTCTGTACATGTAGGTTAGTCTACGGCTTGTGAAATGTAAACCAACCACGTTTTGACACAATGGCTCGGATACCTTTTTAGAGCGTAATATGTTCGATAAAAGCTGGAGCCTGGAGGAAAATATTGCGCTTTAAAAAGATTTCCACGCCCCTGTCGTTTGGATTGAAATACATCACTTGATGCCTCAAATATCATGCCAAAGTTATCGATAGACCTGGACAGCAAACTCGCTTCGAAGTTAGCCCAATCCGATGTCCATTTTCTATATTGTATCCCCAGTGTCACTGAATCTTTTTAAAACTTTTGAACTATTGACCTAGATAGTGGATACATCAAACATTTCCACTGCATTTCGACCACTTAAACCCACTCCATCGAAACTTTATATCACCTGCTTTTTAGTCGAGATAGAACAAGTCTGTGCGTAGTAATTTTTTAACTTCGATACGGCGTTATAAATAGTTCACACGAAAAGCCCTTCTTGATACGTCATATCTACAGAACGTGTTCAAAAGTTTTTACTGTGGCATCACCATTTATTAGCATTTGTTAGCAAATGTGATCAGTTTATAATCAGCCAATGAATTTTCATTAGTGGCCTGGCACTGTAATTTGATTAGCTTAATGAACAATATCGCATTTTTCATTAAGTCAATCAATATACAGTAAAATCAATAAAACAAAACAGTGAAAAATATATTATTTTTTTATTTGTTGCCGGTTTTTTGTAGTGTGTGTGTGTGTGTGTGTGTGTGTGTGTGTGTGTGTGTGTGTGTGTGTGTGTTTGTGTGTGTGTGTGTGTGTGTATTGGAGGGACTATATATGACTTCAGAAAAATACATTTCAAATGACAATATTTCATGCATTTATATAACTTTAAGACAAGACTAACCAAAAAGCCGATCTAATTAATTGCAGTTCAGTATATGTCGCAGTCTTGAATTATTACGCAAAAAAATCACAATAATGATCAATGTTTAGGTGGAAGACGATTTATCAAGATATTGATTGTAAAGTTAAGCTGATGATATTAGAAAAAAGTCAATTGCATTTCCTGCATTAATCATTTCCCCAGTATCTTGTTACTACATAACAAATGAATGCAAATCTTACGTCAATAAACTGCGTTTGTTTTGTCTCACATACAACATCATTAAAGACAAAAAGTTAATATTTTTAGCGTTTAATAAGAATTGTTGCGTGAACCAAAACTCCCCTTTTTTGTTGTTACAGAATAATTAATTTTAGCTTATACTTTAATTAAATTTTTCATGAAGTTGCACTTTTATCAACAACAATATTCCATTGTTAAACTGTAATTTGGCCCTCGATTTTACAACAGGGTTTTCTCCAAAACGTAGCATGGGTTCGAATACAGATAGAACATTAACTAATCTTTTGAGAAAGTTTGCCAATTTTATTGCAGAAAGTCAGTGGTCTCTTCCCGAGTACAATCCATCCTCTGTTACAAACTGGCCGCCATCATATTACTGAGCGGTTGTTGAGTGTGGTGTGAAACACCATTTAACTCCCCCTGCCAAAAAGATAAATCTTGAAATCCACTGAAAACTGACCAAAATCGTATAACTGAAAACAATATATATAACCAATTTTTATAACAATTTCAATACAATAAACGACTCATTATTCCCTACCGGTCAATGACAAATTAAAGACAAAACGATTTAGCAGCACAACGGAATAAAGATGTCTTTGGTTGTGTAATGAAATCCCAGGACAAATATGTATATCTAGATACACCCATTTAGGGAAAAGTGATATTTAAAAGTGTATGGTCAAGGGAAGGGAAAGCACAACTGATTCACCACATCCTTAATGGCAACCAGATTTACAAGACTGAAGTGAATTTGCTTTGTTAATGTCTTTTATCTTGAAACAATACAAATTATTACGCGATACGTCTTCACACAAATTGATAAAACAATACCTGCACGTGCCGTGAGATGCATTCCAATGTCACTTATCACGCAGCGAGTTGATAATGGGTTCTCCTTGCGATGACTGCTTCTCATATTATATGACTGTAATAAGATTATACTTTGAACAAGATGTAAAACACGTTTACGTATGCGCTGGGGGGAAATTGCTATCTGTTTCTAGCGGCTACTGAATGGTTTTTGATAAATGATACATGATATGGCGTATAATGTCAAGGCTTGTATGTCACGAAAACTAAATTAAATGTAGCATTGACTACAGAATAATATTATGTTAATATCATAATAAAAGATAGTCAGAAACCCTAAAAATTTGAAAAAAAAATTATTTATTCCTCACTAATTTCATTTGAACTTGACTCACGGCGGGTGTGACTGATCAGCAGGGGATGCTTACATGCTTTCTTTTCCATGGCACCTGATTTCACCTCTGGGTAACTCGAGGTCCATCTTTGTCAATTATTCACCAGATTTATATATTGTATCCTGGACATTCTGAACTATTATGTGACTGACTGGCGTAAAACAACAAAAATAAATATCAATTTCGTTAACATTTATGTTTTTTTTTCAATTGGCATTGTGTGATACCATATTCTATTTCGGGACTCTTCATCTGTTCTAGATTCGACCTCAACAGAGTGAGATTTATTGACAGAAACGATGGTCTTAATCATTTTTTGTCATTTGGTATCGCGTTATAATATCTTGGTCAAGTAGATAAACCCACACAGAAAGCAAATGTCAATTTAAAGACATTTTTATCTATTTCTTTTGGAAATCGATGGCGTAATGTTCATCACATCAAAGTATTGCTTAAACATAACGCAAAAATTAGCCTTTAATTCGACATTTATATATATCGACGACGTTTTGTCAATTAGTAATGACAATTTCAATACGTATGTCAATGCAATAATTTCCAACGAACTATAAAATAAAGAATCAAGCACATGTACTTCCTGTTTGGACAATCTACTTACTACTTAGACACAGACCGGTAATTATCAGCCAGACAATACGACAAACCCGACGATTTCGGCATCCCAATAGTCAATATTCCACAATTAAGTAGTGATATTCCGCAGTCGCATGCATAAGATGCTTATATCTTGTAAATGATCTGATATGCCAGGACTTGTTCAATAAATGAACACTCCAAATACAGAGGCAAACGAATAACTGATAAGTTATTGTAAAAAGGGTTATCGGGTTTTGTGCTTGATGTCAACGTTCCGCAAATTTTACGGTCGGTTTACCTTGTTTGCAGTCACTATGTTTCATTAAATGAAATATTGCGTTACCTGTTGGGTAGTAGTTGCTTAGTCGTCTGTGCCGGTTGTGACGACGACACCTGATCCCACCTCTGGATAACCATATTTACGTGTATTTGAGTTTAACATCGCATCCAACAATAGTTATACTTATATGGTAGCAGACAGTTTTTCATTGTTGAGAAGAGAACCTGGTTACAATGTGCTCGCTTAGAGATCACCGACATCCCACAAGTAAAATGGAAAGCATTCCCATACAAACAGCTCAGAACCTGCGCTGAAAAGAGGTGCGATATCTCATGGTTAAAGACGATAAAGGTGCAACGGCACGGATGTCTCCGACCTTAGTACGATCTAATCGTGAAAGAACACCTTGTATCCTTACAATATTATAACCAAAACCGACACATAGACAAAACTACACATATGTTTCTATCCGTATCATCAGACTGCACGAGATCGTTGTAGCGGAAGGATTCACCGAGATAGGTGTCGAGCATAGGCCAAAATTTGAAGCCATCCGCTTGGTGACGATCAAGTGCAGTTCTGATGGGATACGGATAGAAACATTTGTGTGGACAAAACTTGTTTTTATCCGTATTACATGTCCCGTGATTCACCGAGAGTGTAGCTCCATCAAAATGTATACACAAATTTAAAATTCATTCCGCTTTTAACGACGATATAAAATATTTTGGATGGCAGGAATGCCATTTAGAAAAGTAGTTCCGGCGAAATTTCCGTATCCAACTATGTGCAATACGACATTATATATTGCACGAGCGTATTGTGACTGCATGATTTACACATGCATGTAATAAAATTTTGTATTTGGCAAAATAAACAACTAAAATGAAAAAAAAAGTGTTATTTAGTTTTGAAGAAAGTCTACTTCTTCAACCTTGATAAATCCTCAACTGGAAACTATTAAGAAAAAACAAATTCAGAAAATCCTGGATTTTAAAACCTAATATCCGTTGATTTCATCTGGAACTTCCTGATAACAAATGTTTCTTCTTTAACTAAAAAATTGTACAAGAAATAGAAGTAAGATGTTTTGATTAACACGCAAAAGATAAACAGTATCCAAAGATCTATTTTTAGAACCTCATATCACGTGCGGTAAAACAGCTAACGAACTCGCTTATAAATACCCTTGGCAAAATATAAATATATTATATATGTTCCATTGTCTACATTATCTTCTAACACATTAAACGGGAGAATTTTCATGTGTGTTATGGGAAATCAGCGGCAATACTTTTTATTGTCTGAAAATGATGAAGAACGAAAAAATGCGGTATTACAAAGTAAGTAATAATTGTCATTTAAAAAAACTTAAATTTAAAAAAAATCAAATAATGATATAGAATAATGTTAACACAAATCTTAATTCCCTTTTTAATTTTGATTATAAAATTATTCGATAAATAACTAAGACATTCTTTCTGACTTATGCAGGATTCTAAATGGATCGTAGAACAGTGACACTATAATATATCTTTATCTACAATATCTAAATGTATTACTCATTGACGGTATATGAAATACAGTGAAACTTATATATAAAGACCTCCTTAAGGACACAATAAAAACGGTCTTTATAGGAAGGTGGTCTTTATATAGAGGTTGATTTATACACAAATGGTACGATTGGAGACAGCAAAAAACAGTTTATATGACCAGGTGGTTTTTATACACAGGTGGTCACTAAAGCAGGTTTTACTGTAATGGTTTTCTCTCCTGTTATACATAGACATGAAGTATATCACCTCTTGTTTGCATGGGTTCGAACCCTGCTAGAACCTAAGCTGAATTTGTATAAAAAGTTTGCCATTTTATTTACAGAAGGCTGTCGGCCTTTTCCCGGATACATTGTAAGCGTGTTCTCTCCTCCATCACAGGTGGTTGGTATACACATATGGTCACTGGAAAAAAAAGGTGTTTACTGTAATGCGAAAAACAACTTTCCTGTTATACATAGAGATGTGCATATATCACCTACTTGTTCAAAGTGGGTTCGAAGTCCTGCTAGAACAAATACGGACTTCTGAATTATCCCCTAAAAAGTGGATCAGGTGTATTATTTACAGAAGGCTACTGAACATTCGTCCTTAGTTATATCCAAATGAAAAAGGATGGTTACTTAACTCCTCTTCACAATTGGAAATGGCGATTCTCTTACCTTTGGAAGAATTAACTCAACATTTCAGTTTTTATCACGGAGAATTATAAAGATTTACATTACATTGAGTGTATATAATATACAAATGTATTATTACAAGAGTGTACATTAATTCGTTACAAGATTCCCATAACAAATACAAGATTTTCATTACACTGGTTACCCTGGAATTGGTATTACATTGTGTTATTGAATTGGGGACATTGGTTACAAGATATACATTACATTGTTTACAAGGATGGTTACATTACTCCTCTTTACAATTTTACATTACATTGGTTACAACCTCAACATTTCATTGGTTACACGGATTTACATTATATTGGTTACAAGATTTACATTACATTGGTTATAAGATTTACATTATATTGGTTACAAGATTTACATTACATTGGTTACAAGATTTACATTACATTACATTGGTTACAAGATTTACATTACATTGGTTACAAGATTTACATTACATTGGTTACAAGATTGACATTACATTGGTTACAAGATTTACATTACATTGGTTACAAGATTTACATTACACTGGTTACAAGATTTACATTACATTGGTTACAAGATTGACATTACATTGGTTACAAGATTGACATTATATTGGTTGAAATATTTTCGAAAGGGTTGTTGGTTCCTTACTTCCTTGTGACAACACTTTATTTTTAAATAGTTTATCTCTTTATATGAAATGATAATATTTAAATAAGATCCGTCACATTAGATCATTTCGTAGATATAAACATACTGGCCATGACTACTAAGTAGTGCAAAATAATAAAACACCAATACTTTTTATGGGTAATATTAGAACAGACCAGCTATAAGGACGATAACATAAGGTTATCCTGTCTTTTTAGTATCACGTATAATAACAAATGGTTCTCTTAATTATTTAGATTAGGAGAAAGATAACAGTAAAATCAATAGACTAGCATCAGTAACTACGTTTTGGTTGGAAAATTGTTTGAAGCTTTTAAGCCAAATGATTCTATAAATCTGAACATCTCAAACTTATTGCTACATCTCTTGATGTATGATGACATGTACTGTGAAGCGAAAGAGTCGAAATTGATGTCCAATGACTTTCGTTTTCAAACTAAGACTAATACTTTGGTAATAATTATATGACTTTACCTTAATCCTCTGCATTTACTTTTAAAATTTGACAAAGCTATGGATCTTACAAGATAAATTCAATAATACATGCTTCCTGCGATACATTCCAGTACATTTAAAGTTTACATCTAGTGACGTTTAGCATCAACACTCGAAACCTATAAACCACTAAATACAGGTTTGAATAATTCAGAAGTTGGTTACTCGAGACTTACTTCTTTCTTTTGAATTGTTTTGAATTGAAAAGAATGCATATCATATCATATCAAAAAATGCAAATGCATATCATTTAAACATTCGAAACGCACCAACCGTTAAATATACATTAAAATTTAAAAAACGTACAGAATATACTTTAATTTTATTTCGCATATAAAATCTGCGATCATCCAAGTTGTCAGTTTAATCCATATATCTTTCATTTTGTTTTTTTATTTTGTGTCGAACCTAGTAATATTTCTTTGTTATCAATCTGATCTCAATACGGAATAACCCAGACTTTCGTTGTTGAGAAATTATGCATCATACAGCAAGTGTAATTAGAGATGTAAATGTCTAGTTTCAAGTATAACAAGTATTAGCTGTTATAAACATTGTTTACATTTTTTTTCACTGGTTGTTTATAATGTAATTCAAAGTATGCTTGCACACCGTCTTCATGCTTGTGTAATGGAAATGATGTGAAAAAGATCGTATGGTTGATTACCTGCCATTACCTTTCTCGGTACATTCTTAACATCAGCAAGTATATTGGAATATATATATATATATATATATATATATATATATATATATATATATATATATATATATATATATATATATATATATATATATATATATATATAGTGTGTGTGTGTGTGTATGAAAGTACATTTTTATATGTACATATTTTATTTTTATTTATTTATTTATCTATTTATTTATATATTTACATATTATTTTGCTTTGTTTTATTGTCGTATTACATCCCGCCAATAGCTTTTCACTGACATTATTTTTATTTATTTGTTTATTCATTTATTTAGCTTTGTTTTGTTGATGCATTACATTCCGCCAGGAACTTTTCACTAACATGAGGTCATCATATCTTAATCAGTACTATGGACAGATGTCAACGTAGGGCGTGTACTTAAACATGCCACGCCTACCGTCACCTAGGTTTCAAGTCTAATCCGAAAGACTCGTCGTTTCCACTTCGTAGGAGAGCGTTTGGCGAAGGAACAGTAACTACTATTGTTTAAACTTACTATATGGTATAACTCAATACCGAGAATCGAACCCGGGATCTTCCACTCGAAAGGAGTGCGCAAATCATATCCTCGTCTAATCGTAAAATAAATTTCCCTCAACTGCACGATTAGTATGCACGGAGAAACAGTGCAATTGTCAGTGTGTACAGATGAAAATTGGTTTAAATGTGTTGCATCCTACCTACAATATATCTAAACTTGAAGCAGACATTAAAATGCTTCCATCAACGTAACATATATAATTTTACACCCACATACGCACTTTGGATCTCATTTTGTAACGGGAAAGTCCTTTCAAATATGGTCAAATGTGGTCCGAATTCTTTCGATATCATGATTATAATCTGATTATGAAAGTTATTTGACGAAAGCTGTTGCAAACATAAACGCGGCCGATCATACAGAACAAAAGCAATAACCATGTCAAACAAAATACACAGCGAGATAATAGAGTATATCGTGGCCAAGCGCTTAGGGCATTGTCCGTTAATCCATGAAATGTCTCACATTTTGCCGGCGAAGGTTCGAGTCCCGTTGGAATTATGCTGATTTTATAAGAAAGTTTGTCGGTTTACTTGCGGAAGGCCGGTGGTCTCTTCCCGGATACATTGTAACTTGGTTGTCTACTCCACTAGTATAAACTTGCCGCCACCATATAACTGGAAAGTTAATGAATATCTGCCAATGTCGCAAACTCTTCTTAAATCCAATATCAATTAAAATTCATATCTCCGTTAAGAACGCACACCCATTTTTGTACTTACAATTCCTTGAATAGCCGTTGGCAGTTAATAGATGATGAACAACAATATTAAAACGATTATATAGTGTCAGAGCCAACAGATGGTAAATAAATGAACATCAACCATACACATGCATATATGTTTGTATGTATGTATGTATGTATGTATGTATGTATGTATGTATGTATGTATGTATGTATGTATGTATGTGTGTATGTATGTATGTATGTATATATGTATGTATGTATGTATATATGTATGTATGTATGTATGTATGTATGTATGTATGTATATAGATATGTATGTATGTATGTATGTGTGTATGTATGTATGTATGTATATATGTATGTATGTATGTATGTATGTATGTATGTATGTATATAGATATGTATGTATGCATGTATGTATGTATGTGTGTATGTATGTATGTATGTAGGTAGGTAGGTAGGTAGTATGTACATATGTATGTAGGAATATGTAGGAATATCTGCTGAATTGGTTATGTTGGTAATATCAGTTAAATGTACCAACTATTCCTCATTTATTTCATTTGAATTTGCCTGTGTAGTCGTGGCGGGCGTGAACAGACATTAGAAATGCTTACTCCTTCCACCTCTGGATTTCCACAAGTCCGTGTTTGTACAATATTCACCAGGTTTGCTAATTTGTCTCCTGGGCATTCTGAAGATTAATACTTTGGTATCCGTGATTTTTATATGATGATTGAAACCAGCAATAAACCTTAAAGGCAATCAACCACATCGCAGGGAGGCTGCTTCTGAACATTAGCCTACTTGTTGACATGTTTGACGCCTGAACGTGTGAACTGAATATTTAAACCGAAATAAATTTAATGTATGGATAAAAAAATCTATTTTTAACATTTTACATATAAGTTTAAAAAACAGATACATAATAGTTAAGGATGAGGAAGTACTTATAGGTTATATTTAACTGAATTCTATGAAAATTTACATATCATTATCATTTCACAAATATTTTCTCTTAGCTGATCAGGTGTCAAGAACTACGAGCAACCCTAATACTGATTCATCCTAATTTATATACGTTATCTGCGTTGGCCTACTGTTTTATACCGCATGCCGGAGTTCTCGTGTTTGCAGGAACTCCGGCATGTAATATAAAACCGTATCACCCATATAACAACGTTGATAACGAATTTGTTATTATAGAGGCATGCCTAATGCTTAGTTCCGGTAACTGCATTAACCGTTTTACTGCCACAGACAACCATTTTCAAATCCAGTTCTTTGGGTCGTTATATCTTTACAATCATAGCGTCGCATGACCTCACAAATTTAGTACCGCGCACCAGGCGGTAAATACGGTAAATGTAAATAGCCTTATCAGGGACATATGGTTAAATATGTTTCGTCTATTGACCAATGAAAACAAGAAGATTCTATTCAGAAGGGTGATAATAAATTGTATATCCACTGTTGAAACTTTTGTGCATCATACTTCCAAACGGCCATGTTAAATGATAGCTAACTGTGACCTTTAATTTATATATCGAAGGACGTTTAACCCTTCCCTCAGTTTCTAAATGGTATGCTCTTTTCTATTGTTTATTATGGTTTGAAGTGTTGAAAGGGTTAAACAATTTTGCATAGTCTGTGAATGCGATATATCCATACAAACTAGAAATAAAGACACAAAAGAATCACGTTTATATGTTTCCTATTCCTACATTTTACTTACTATAGACACAGAAATGAACAAACAAGTCATACAACAAAAGTGATACTCCTAGATTACCTATCGTCACCTTGCCTTATTTAAGTAGATATTTAATCCATATTAATTCCACCCCACCCCCAGAATTATAAGAAGTTAACCTCATATTATATTATGCTTTAACTCCACAAATTGTATTTCCAAATCTTTAATTGCCATTAAACTGAAATCTTTTTCCTCAAACATAAGATGCGAGTGCACAATTTAATCAGTTTTATCAGAAACTTTGAATATTTCATTTTTCATTGCATAAGCGGAAAATGGTGACACCACCAACATCACCGACGAAATCACAGTCACCAACTGTCCTGTGTTCGCCACAAGTTACCCCTCGTGTCAAAGTGATACGAAGTGACGGCGCCACACGAAATTCAATTCTAAGTGATTCCGGAAGCGGAAATATTCGAAATAGAACATCGTCTGTTCATCGTAGGTCCAGTTTGGCTTTACATCATCACGACTCCGTCAGATCTTACATTTCTGAGGAGAAATTAAACAGACAAAAATATATCGAAAAGGGGAAACATGGTCAGTAGTTTTTTTTTATAGTTTATCTATCTATCTATCTATCTATCTATCTTATATGTTCGTCATTAATTATATCTTAGTATCATTCTATATGTCTAAAATCTATCTTTCTGTTCGTAGTCTATCTATCTATATATCTACACAGTTTGCAATCCAAAGATGTGAATTCGAACTAATTGTGTGTTCGGTTGCATTTCTCGAACACACCTCAATTATTTGTCTCTGATTCCAAATTTTGATACACTGTACTGTCAAATCCCACAATAAATATAATCTCAATATCATCAAAAACCATCAAATGAATCGAAATTGCGTTTATGTTCATTATTTTATCGATGTAGTCTCGCTAACTCAATATTAATAAACACAGTCTATAGCGATATTAGATTTCAGCGATCAAATGCGACGAAACCATGAACAATTATCGTCTGTTGTACATTATTTGATTTGCTTTCAGTACACGTGCCCTGGTGGACATCGAAGAGAGTTTGCTTATCCGTCACATGTTTTGTTGGTTTCTTCTTCCTTTATGCCCAGAGAGTAAACTTGAGCGTCGGCATTGTGTGTATGGTCAGATCAGAAATGACAAAAGTGAAATTTATTTCCCAGAATTCCAACGACACCATTGAAACATCCGTCTATAATTCAAGTACAAACTCTAGCCAGAATGAGACATACAGATACAATCAGAATGCAAACAGAACAATTATGGAGGCTGAAAACAGTTGTCCGGCGGCGCCGTTTACAGAAGATGAGGACGTAAGATTCAATTTTCGTTGTATACAATAGTATATGCTAAGTGGCCTTGCTGCCTTGAAGTAGTGGGGTTTCTCTTCAGCTCGATCGGTAGAATACAAAATTTGTACAGCAGGGGTATCAGGTTCAAAACCAAACAGAGGCATGATTTTGTTTCTGTTGCTTTATCATCAAGCATACATAGCTAACATATGTTTTAATTATTAATGGTTGTTTTCAAGGGGGTTATGTAACGTTCATGGTACAAATAATGTACTAGATTCACTAATCATACAACAGATTCAATGAAGTCAGTCAGTAGGTACCTTGAACGTTGAAATTTACGCGTGGGGGTAATTTACACTAAATACACGAGTTTGTCGTTTAAATTTTCCCTTCGCGTACCAGTCGTACAGTTGTGCTAAAATTATCGTTTAATACAGGACCACTCACAATAAATTGCTTGATCCGTAAAAAAAACCACGCGTATTGTTTTCACAAGAAAACTGCGTAAAATACAGCACGGTTGAAATACCCACGTTTACAGGAGTACAAAAATATATTCATGGATTTGCTCAAACAAAATTTAATACTTTAAATTACTCTCATTTGGCTTAAATTCGTATGAGTTCATGTGTTCGCGAATATCTGAAGATGTGAATACGCGAAATAAAGTATTTGCGATATATGGTTTATTTACAGTATTCAATATGCATACGAAATACCCCGTGGAAATTTTGTCCTTTTTAAAGACATATTGTCGTTCAGTGCATAAAAAATTTGATCGGGTTTAAAACATGAGAAAATCGGAATTTCATATAAGTACAAGTTTAAAAGTGTCTATTTTTCATAAATATCAACATTTCACTTTATTTTGAGGAACAAACATGCCAAATAAGACTACATTGAATTCTTGTCTAGAATAACAACAATTCGACTCAACTCATATGATCTTCAGTTTGATCTCGGCTGGAAAACAAAGCTTTTCGTGATTGTTCAACCCGGTAAACAAAAACAAAGATGTCGAAATTAATAAATTCAATAACAATAGAAAGTGAACGCTTGGATATTCCGCAAGAAAAGAGAATAAATCTGTTGAAATATTTAACAAAATCAGAACAAAAATCAGAATATATATGTGTAATTCGTCTGAATGATGGAATGGTATTTTCGGTCCCGATGTTTGCATCGGTATTATTAAAGCGCTTCCGTTCCTCAGCACCCACGAGAATCAAGTTCGAAGATTACTTTCGCCCGTTAACCTATCAGAAGCGTCTTTGAAATTTGGGTCAGCGATAACAAATTATATTCAACTGTCAGAATAACCTCATAAAACGCCAATTATACGCGATATCAATCTCTTTTTTTTCGCTCAACACCCATCAGTTTTCAATGACGAAGAAATGCGATTTTGTACGGCAATGTATGCATTTAAAATAATTGTCCTTATTTCTTGGCACAGTTCAAAATTTGAGGAACCTCAATTAAAACAGCTGACATTTCGATATTAATGACAAGTATCGGCGAGATATAATTGAAGCACTGTAGGCCTGTATCAATGGTGCAATATTGTTCAGATTCAACGGCAAACCATAATGGACTGGTCGTACACAACCTAAATGTACATACCATACAGATACGTGGGTTGAAATGGGCTAATAATAAAACATATTCAATACAATATACTTTCTTCATTATAAGTATGACTTTGAACATCCACAATGACAATGGTAGCCCATATTACTGGTAAAATATCACTTCTCTCTTTATCCGGTCCAGTAATGTTTTAGGATGCTTTTATCGAATACAAGTCACAAGTCAAACATATGATCAATTCTATTTCTGTATATAAACCTAGAGCGGAGAATTTTCCTGGGATAAACCACTACAAGGACTGATACTAGGAGCATTTTTCTGGGGATATACTGTGATGCAGATTCCGGGAGGGTTGCTAGCAGAAAGATTCGGACCCAGGAAGATTATTGCCATAGGAATGATAACCGTGTCCTTGATTACTGTTCTAGCACCTGTCTTAGCACGTGGAAGCCCATACTTGTTGATAATTGGTCGAGTTATAGTAGGCATCGGAGAGGTGAGTATGCATATGATTAGTGCATGAAAAATGAGATGGTACATACTGGCTTTGTTAAAACATTTAATTGATAGGGTGTATAGTAAAACCCCTATACCCTGGGGGTGGAACCTCGTAAATCCTTTCTAGACCTGGACGAGTTTAGAATTTGGTATAACATCTCAGATACCAAAGTATAAATCTTTCGGACGTCCACGACTCTCAGGTTGGTAATAAATGTTTTCCGTGTGAAACCTAACTGAAAGGTGAGTAGAATCAGTCGTATGATAATCAAAAGGTTAGTCCGCCCCACCATCTTATGTGAATCGGACAATACAGTATTATTTTATGTGGATTCTCTCCTTGCTCCTTATTTTCATGTTCATATTGCAAAATAAGATTTCAACATCATGTCTGAAACACGGGTCAGCTCGATCAGTTTAAAGGAATAAATGGACGTTTTGGGTCTTAGAAATTTCTTTTATTTGATCTTGTGAAAGCTTTCATGAATTGAATCCTGCGTTATCCAATTTATAATTCATACTTGATTAAAATAGACTCATCGATTTATATTCGACCGAATTGCGTAACTCGCCTAGAAAAGACATTGCTTCCTGTGTTATAAAGGGTGGGCAACACACTGAAATGTACGAATTAAACATATTTTATGGGTGACGTTTACTTGGGGATTGTTGATTGTGTTTCCTCATTTAGCCTATAATGTAAGCAGCATTAACTCATCAACCCCTGAGAAAAACATTGGACTCTTCTATAAATAAATGATTTAGACCAGTCTAAAGGGTATTAAGGGGTAATTGAGTTAATATCATTCTGCCATTATATGAGACATCTATTGTCGTTATATCATCAAATACAATTACAATGGACATAAGATACTAATTTAATACGTATATGTTATTAACTGTATGTGTTGAAATATTGACGCCCGAGTTCTTGGCGCGGAAGAACCGAGCTTGCGAAGTCTTTCTCCGCACCAGAAACGAGGGCTTTAATATTTCAACATACACAGTCAATAACATTTTAAGTATATATTCTTTTTCAATGATCATAATAAAAAATATTATTTAATTCACAATAACATCAAATTTTTAACCACAGCAATCACCAATAGACTGAGTGATAGTGTTATATTAGCTATGAATGAAGTTACTCATATGACGTCACACAATGATGTAACTTCATTCATAACATGACGTCACAATAATCTCAACAGAGTTCCGAAAAAATGGTTCGCTTTTCATCTTATGTGAAGTAAATGTAAAACGAAAGTAGAGTATATAATAAGGAATAGTATTGCACCTTTTCATCTTATGTTGAGTAAATGGAAAATGAAAGTACAGTGTATAATAATATTTCGTATAGCACGGTGAAATTGAGAAGAGAAAAATGTACTTTTCAATGGAAAACTGAAGAGTTGCTATATTTTTATTAAAGGCCACCATGTACCCAGGTGCCCAAGTTCTATGGGCAAAATGGTCACCCCCAGACGAGAGAAGTCGGCTAGTAGGTTTTGCGTTTGGAGGTATGATTTTTATTGATAAAAAATGTGCAACAGAGTTCTTTACTTTTCATTATAGAAAATAAAACCTAATGTGAGTTTCTTGATTTTAATTAGTTTTTGCAAATATATATATCGAGAATTGAACACACAGATTTCAAAATTGTCAGTACTGTGACTAATTGAATAGTTTACCGCTGAGCAGGTTCATATGAATCTCATTATATCTTATAACTTCATATCTTTATACATATGTATTTGCCCTGTTTTTCCTTTCAACCATACGGTATAGTCGGGCCTACAAATATTGAACCATATTCAATTGAAAGTCCTGCGAAGTATTATTTTCAGAAAGATGTTTAATAACAATAAACGCTTTTATTTTTCTATTTCGTATTAGGCTATTATTACTACATATAATGGATTTTTGAAATGCTAATTTTTACAGGCTGTCAGCTTGGAAATGCTTTAGCGTTCCCTATAGCAAGCCTTCTGTGCGCTTATGGATTTGACGGTGGATGGCCATCTATATTTTATATATTAGGTAATTGTTAATCTGTTCTGAGACAGCTTGTCATATGTATGTGTGAAATAAAACTGTGACTTAGTCTAATTCAATAAAGTTAAGATAAAAAACCAAAAAATCTTTATATGAAGTATCAAGAAAATTGTATTTATATATTGTATTTCCAGATGATATATAAAGACCTCCTTAGGGACACAACAAAAGCAGTCTTTATAGGGAGATGGTATTTATATAGAGGTTGATTTGTACACAAATTATATTATTAGGAACCGCTACAAGAGTCTTTGTAACAGGGGGAGCCTTTATATACAGGTGGTCACTAAAGGAGGTTTTATTCTATATAAAGCCGGCCTGGCTCAGTCGGTAGCGCGCTCGACTCTTGCTCGTGAGGTCGCGAGTTCGGGTCCAGCCGGTGGCAGGTTGGTTTACTGTCCTTAGGACTGAGACAGTGAAAACCGAGGTACCGTGTCACAGTAGGTGTCGGCACGTTAAAGAACGCTCACGCTCACTGCTCAATGTAAGTGCCGAGCATAGGCCAACGTGTAGCCCTTCATCGGCATTTAGTGACGTTTCCATATGAGTGAACGATTCTTGAGTGGGACGTTAAACAACAATAAACTAACAAACAATACTCTATATATAAACTGATGCAGAGAATGTCGGGCCATATGTATTTCCTTTATTTATGTATTGACAATGTGTGGAGAAACAAACAATTTTGAAAAAAATGCTCTGTGTATTTCTTAGGAGGAGCATCTCTCCTATGGTGTGTCGTCTGGATAATTATCGTTAGAGACACTCCCAGGGAAATGCCGGGGATCACAGATGCGGAACGGGAACATATAGAAGTTTCTCTGGGCTTACACGTATCTAAAGACTCACAGGCGAAACAGCGGGTACGTGTCGCAAGTTAATAAAACAAATGCTTATCTTAGAAATTAGGATTGTTGCAAAATATTTTTATAAATAATGAACTGACCTAGAGAATTGAAGAAATTGTAAAGGAAAAATTATCTTTTTTTTCCCGATTCTTGAGAAATCATGATAAAAAGACAGACATATGGACAGATAAATAGATACACGGACGTTTATTGCCTAAATACATCTCAATTATTTCCACTCCAGTGATGTTTTTAATTGTTGCAGAAAAAACCTAAACCATGGCGACACATATTTACGTCGATGCCGGTTTGGGCAATTCTGGTTGCTAATGCCTGTGGTAACTATGGCGCGTACATGTTGCTGACACAGATGCCCACTTATATGAAAGAAGTGTTGAATTTCGATATCAAATCGGTAAGATAATCTTTTACAAAGACTTAATATTTCTTATTAACAATACAATCAGATCGATTTCAAAATCGTTAATATTTTACACATACTGCATGTATACATTAGGGACAGAATACCAAAGTTATAGTTTAGCAAACAGGGGGACCGAAGCAAATGCTCAAGACGATAGTATCTGTCAATTAGACTTCATCATATGAGTTTGGATTTAAAACCGATGTATAGTTCCAAAACAGAAAGTGGTGTCAGACAAGGTCAGATGATAAACTTGGATGTTTCGCCAAATCCTTCTACGAGTACTCTCTATAAAATATCTGATACTACTGGTAGCTTTTGAGGAGATTAGAATTCATACGGTGCTATCGATACGAAATGTTACTTCAGCATTATAACAATCAGCTGGTACCGATAAACGAGGTACTGGTTTCTATATCCTCGGGGACTCCAAAACAATCCACAAGCAGTGACAATATTTAAATTATTAAATCAAAGTTGTATTTTGCAAAAAAGGCCAGGCCAAATGCTCAAGGCGATCGTTTCTGTTAATAAAGCCTTCATCCGGTGAGTTTCAATTACAATTAATTTTGAATTTGTGGGTCTGGTGTAGTTTTCGTTTTCTCCACTTGGAAATCAACAAAACAACATTCCTGAATTATGAATTAGTTTTGGAACATTTTGATGTTTCATATGTCGTTGAATAAAAATTATTTCATCATTTCAGAATGGTTTATTTTCAATGATTCCGTATCTCGCATTCTGGCTTGTAATAATTGCAGCAGGTATTTTAGCTGACTTCTTAATATCCCGGGAGGTCTTGAGTACGGAATGGACTCGGAAACTATGCTGTTCCATAGGTAAAATGATATATATTTTAATGTATAACTGGAGGGTTTTGTCAGGGGAGGGGGTTGGAGGTTATATTCGTTCGTCTTAAATTCGCTCTAAATTTGTTTTCGAGCGTTAAAAGAATATTTATGAATATGGAAAATGGTTATAAGTGTTTTTGTGAATAAAAAAAAAACATAGTACAAGTAACATTGTGGTGGACTTGTTCTGTATCTGATTCCTTTGTAAGCATAACCACACGTGTGGTATGTATGTTATCAAGCTCGAGAATTTCGCCTTCATTTTAAAGTTTCCTTCTCATATAAGTATGAAATCTTTCGACGAGAAAACCGGGGCGAAAATTTGCAGGTATACAATAGGTAGAATTGAAATTTAAACAGACATATATCTAGGACGGACATTCCATAAATAAATGATATAGATGTATAATTGTTTAGCTTTGAATCCAAATGAACATTTTGTATGAAATGCCATCATTTCCATTGTAGAATAGTATAACTTAAAAGCATATTCACAAATAGTCATTCTTGGCATATAAAAATTTGTGAAACTTCTCCAGTAGATACTGCATCGTTTTGATGAGAATACAATACTTTTCACATAAATTTTAATGTGTATTTAATTGGTCCTTATACCCTCTGTGTCAGTTTGGACTTTTTGGTTGTTGACTTTACACGTTTTGGTTTGCTGTAACACAATAATAAATGCTTAGAAAACAGTTTTTTTAAAACACAGACAAATCGGTAAATATGCACTTTTTGTACAGGTCACTTCGTTCCAGCAATATTTCTGGTTACTGTCGGATACATGGATTGTTGGCACCAGACAGCGGCTGTTGTACTGTTGACATTGTCAATGGCGTTCTGTGGTTTTCAATTTGCGTCCGTCTTTATAAATCATGGAGACATAGCCCCATGCTATGCCGGAACTATTTTTGGAATAACAAATACCGGAGCTAGTATACCAGGAATCATTGCGCCTTATGTTGTGGCAGCTGTTACACCGAACGTAAGTTTAACCCACACTGGTATTGTTGTTAAGCATAAATAATATATAAAACTACAAAAATATAATTAATATTGAAAGTAAAATCATTTGAAATTTTTATTCTAACTTCTACAGTCCTGAATTCTGACAGTAGACTTAACCATTCTTTGAAATGGATGAGTCCACATGTGGCTACAGGGGTCAACGAGTTAATATTTTATGATGCCCGTAGTCCCCCGTGTATAAACAGATATATTCTCAATATATCCTATAAATATTATTAATAATACCAAAATTATAGTTTTACATACGAGACAAACAAAAATGCCGAAATCAATCGTTCCTGTCGATGAGACTTCATCAGTTGAGCTCGAATTTGGTATAAATGTATATTTCCGAAAGAAAAGCTGGTATCATAGAACGCCAAATAATAAATCTAAATGTGTTGACAAATCCGTTTAAAAGTACCCACTGTACTACTATATTTATAGACTCATACGGTCCACCAGCAGTGGCTACGACCTAGTGGTTATAAATTTGACTAATCGGAGATTTTTCCAACCCGTTCCACAATACAAACCATAAAAATGATTCCTAATTAAAGAAATTGAACAAGGTTTGTGGTAGGGCACAGAAGACGGTTCACCATTTTGGGCTCACTTTCCGTATTTTCCCGAATTTTCAGCAACCAAGCATTTTTTATTTGTAATGCTTTTTGGGATTTCACAGCAACATACAATAAGGTATGGGATACATGTTATTAGCTTGAGTTTAAATTTTCCGATCTGATACGATCCTTTGTTATCCCGATTTTTATAGTGAAAAACGTTTGACTACTTAAGCTATAATCGTCACTGCTTTTATTTCCAAAAACTCCCAAGTCGTGCCTAATGGAGAACGGATTTATGACGAATTGAAAAGATAATGAATATTTTCCTGATCCTTTTATTTATTTATTATATTTTTTTGTAAGCCATTTTACATTGTGTTACAGAAAACACAACAAGAATGGTTGATAGCTTTCTACATTGCCGCATTGATATACTGTGTGGGCGCCATATTTTATGACATTTTTGCCGAGGGAGAAGTACAGATCTGGGCTCTGGAGGATGAAGAGGATATCAAGGAGGGAGTAGATCTCCACGGTATTATGGAGGAAGATAACAATGACGACGATGTATTCAAAGATAACAATACAGTAGAACAACATCCACTGAAAACATGAATATTTGAGCCAGAGTCGCTCTACCAATGACACTTTTGAAATGTACTGATATTAGAAATATTTTTGGAATCAAGTTTATACACATTATAGTTGTAAATATTTATTTGCCTAGCTTTGGAATTGTTACAAATAAATCAAGTGATATATTGTTGTTTCATTGACACAGGTTTGTATTATCTTTTTAAACAATATAGACAAAAATATAAATTGCTAATGCAGGTGCTCTTTCAACTTATTTTTTTTCTAGGATAAAATACATCTCTATTAACTGAAAAAAGACCGCTTGCTTTGTTTATATTCCATTTGCCAGCTCAGGTTCGAGACATTCTGGAGAAAGTTTGTCGGTTTACTTGCGAAAGGATACATTGTAACCGAGATCTCTCATACACCAATAAAACTTACAAAATAATTGGTGGGTTTGGCGTAAAACAAAAAATAAAACGAAGGAAAATTGTGATGTCACTACATGGATCCATTATGTATGTTTTACTTTGTATGTAAAAGGTCATACGTTATGTAGAAAATAATTTTTGTCTAACCCGTTTCCATGACCTTTTGAAATAAAATATGTTTAAACTAAAATGCGAGCATCTAAGTTACTGAGAATGTAAACACATTATTTGTAAAGATCATTTACAGTCATTCATCTGAAGGTTCCATTTGTGTTATACATCACAAGTAATGACTTCAATTAATATATGGTGGCGGTAGCCTGTTTTAATGGTGATGGAGAAATTAGTACAGTTCGAAAGAACCATCAAGGTTCGAAACCGACGACCAGCAGGCAGTAGCGATGCCAGAGTTTAAAGCACAGCTTTAATACTCGGTCACACGAACACTTTCTCACTCAAATTTTCCAATACATATTTGATGATTAATTTAATCCACGTGCATCTTCAAACATATCTACACGTCTATCTATTTACTTCGATAAGTGTTGATGTTATTTTATTGGATATCTATCGTCAAAAAATATGCGTAAATGAATCTTTTAAAATTCCATCACGACTGCAATATTCCCGGATAAGAAAGCTCGTTAATTTGAAATGAATCTGGAATGCTATTATCAATAGATGCTAGATTTATAATATTGATAACATGCATACTAAATAAAGATGAAATGCTTCATGTCTATACCGTCCTTTTAACCGGTCAATAGTTCCGCATTAAACATAATAAGCAATTCATTTTCATGTTTAATGATCCGGAACTTCTTATCCGTCAAATTCAAAGGCATCAAATGTTAATACATTATTATAATACTAGTTTCGTTGACTACATGGGCGCCCTGAAAGACACGATTTATTGAAATTTCCATAATTGAATAATCTCCTATTTCTATGATTCAATGACTTGTATGGGCGCCAAGAAAAATCCAATTTATTGAAATTTTCATAACTTAGTAGAATCTTAAATTCCTGATCAAGTAACTGGAATTCTGAGCCGCCATGGATTGGCGTTCGACGATCTAACCCTTCAGTTACAGATATCTATTATAACAATTGTTGAATGCATTTTATAGTAAATGTTTCGTTTGAACTATGACCTCACAAATATGTGCAATGTGCATTACTTGAAATTGTCATAAAATCTAAATAGATTTTCATATCCCGAAATATATACATTATAAAATTTATATACCAGTGTCTTCAATATGTTCAATTAAGTCGATATCGATCTACTTTGTAAGTTTGTAATCGTACGGGATATTTTGTTTGTTTGTTTGTTTATTGTTGTTTAACGTCCCACTCAAGAATATTTCACTCATATGGAGACGTCACCAAATGCCGGTGAAGGGCTTCAAATTTTGGCCTATGCTCGGCACTTACGGCCATTGAGCAGTGAGGGTTCTTTAACGTGCCGACACCTACTGTGACACGGGACCTCCAGCTTTTACTGTCTCATCCGAAAGACAGGAAACCAACCTGTCGCCGGCGGGACTCGAACTCACGACCTCACGATCCAGAGTCGAGCGCGCTACCGACTGAGCCAGGCCGGCTCTCGTACGGGATATATAGCCACTTCCAAAATCGGTTTTTTTAATATATATTTACTACATAGAGTGATGCATATTAATAAATGAGAGATAAACACAGGTATAAAAATTATTTTACATGTATACCTATAAAATTTTGAGAAAGGAAGTTCAGGGCTAGTGCCGTATGCATATACAAACAGTAAGGTCGAATTAATTATTTACAAGAGAATAATTGCCAAACTGGTTTTCTCAAGCAATTTCTACAAAATATATAGGAATTTAAGAATTTTATGCCTTTGTATATTTCTTTTATTGTTATTGTACATCAATATAACTAGTAAAAATGACACAGCTAATGCCTACAGAAGAAATATTGACTGGTAAAATATGAATAAAACTGAAAATGATATTAGCTACAGAAATAAATTATTGTCTATGCAGACTGTTTTAAATTGCTTTGGTTATCTCCCTTTAAGCGCTGTAAGACCGTATCGTGTAGATCTTCTTTCATTATTTCCTCGCTTTTCTGATACACGAGAACTAAATGCTCTTCAAAAGTAACTTTTATATAGTAGATCGTATATAAATGAAATATCTACTATTACATTACGAAAAGGCAGCGGGGTTCTATGACTAAGTCGTTAGAGCATCGCGCTTTAAGCCATGATGTCTCTCAACTTTTGTCAGCACAGGTTCGAGTTCCTCTGGCACATTTTATTTAGCTGATTCTTTGAGAAAGTTTGCCAGTTTACTTGCGGTAGACCGGTGGTCTCTTCTCAGGAACATGGTAACGAGGTAACGAGGTTATCTTTTCTACCATTAAAAAACTGGTTGCCACCATATAATTGAAAAGGTATTAAGCATGGAGAACAGCAACATTAAAAATGTTAATAAATAAAAAACAAATCTGGTGAACATTGGGAAATTCGGACTTGGGACCGGGTGCCATGGAGAAGTAAGTATCCTCTTTCCACAAAGATTATCAGAAGTTTTACATTTAAAGTACTGGAAGATGGTGACATTACAATTATGTTACGTAATTGTATTAATATGATGAAAAAATTATTTGCAAAATTTGTGCAGAACAGGGAATGAAATGTTTAAGTCAGGCGGTCGATCAAAAAGCTAGATAGAATACAAAACAATTAATAAATAATAATACTAATGATTGAAGGCGAACAGACCACAAACAGCTATTCAACTAATTACCGTTATTAACTCAAATTTATGATGACAAGAGACACAAGAAAAAAGAATATGATCCTAAATTTATTTATTTATTCATACAGTATTTGTAAAGGAAAAACATTGCGCACACGTAAAATAATGATAGTCAAACCTTTTGCAGTCAATTCATCGTCTTTAAATATTTCTGCCCTGATTGTTTCTCATCTGGGGAAAAAGTATCACGGTTGCCATTTCCAATCTCCTGGCTATTAGTATTCTTACCGGACAAGCAGGAGTGACCAACATGCTGTCATTGTCCTGCTGAAGGTAATGTTGTACGCCACTTCTCCAGTACCTATGAAGTTTTTTCAAATGACATTTCCTTTCAATAGTTGTAAAACTATCCTCTTTGTATTCTTGGAAATTTGGGTTTATTATTTGGCCTTGTGTGACGCCTCATTCTCTTTAGAGGATATGAATCTTTTATAAGGTATAACTTAGCTGAAGAAGTCTAGGTTACAGAAGCGATCGTCTTGAGCATTATAACTTTGATATTATGTTTATAATATTTAAAAGGATCTTCTAATTTCTTGTCTTTACTTCCTCCTCGTCGAAATGGCTCGTCCCTCTTTCTTTTTTTCAAAATCTCCGATATTTTTATGAGGATTCGCGGACTTATCAGTGTGCCCTGTTAACATCCCATACCTTACGATATATAGGTCTTCGTTCGCGATATTTGAAAAACGTATACCTCTTGACGGCTAGTAGTTATCTTGCGATCACCTTAACGTTTGAATGGCAACTGAAAGTTTTTGATCAAATTAAAATTATACCTTCGCTGATGTAATGTTGTTAATTACTTATTTATAGAAAATATATTCTTGAATGCAGAAAATCGGTATGCTTTCGTGGATATAACACCCTTAAAAGGTAGTAGTTGAAATTATCACTTGGCCGATGCCACAAGATCGACAACAGTAATAATCGTACAAAGTCTGTAGCACCCGGATGTCTTAAGTTGTGTTTCTTCCGTGATTCACCTTCCTCTTTGTGTTAATCACTTGTCTTGTTAGGAAAGGCCACGATATTAATTCCAGAATACCTAGGTTGCATTTTATGCAGTTTTGCAAAAACAAGTGTACCCTACACTAGGAGTCTCCGAACGCATCACATCAGATTGTCAACCATCCAAATGCTGACCGCGCTCGCCGTTGCTTAACTTCGATCAGTACATAACTATAAAAACCACAAAGACTGGATAGTTTATCCGCCTATATCCATGACTGTTACACAAGATCCATAGATCCCTTCGTTGACCGGTCATGTCACTATATACCTCCTGTCATCCCGACATATGTTTGGATACTTCTCCCGTGGATATTATTAAGTCCACGTTGTTAATTCCAGAATACCTAGGTTGCATTTTATGCAGTTTTGCGAAAACAAGTGTAACCTACACTGGGATCTCCAAACACAAAATGGTGACCTTTGTTTTGCCCTTGAGGTTGCGCAAAGGTCAACACAAGACGAATTGTTTTATTCATATACTTTGAGACAAAGTGTGAAATAGAAGGTGCAAGTGCGCAAAGCCCCGTTCACACGATCAAAGTTTTTTGTTTTTGTAAAAGTTCGTCAGAGTTTTCTTTGATAATGTCACCTGTTTACAGTATCAACGCTAATATGAGCGACTTGTACAAGAAAATGCGGACGTCATGTGCTTGTAACATGTAAACATTGATTACGTCATATCGAAAAAATAGGATGAGTTTCTATCCCATCAAAGTCCGTCAAAGTTGTTTGATGGACTTTGATAAAAGTTTTCTTTGACTGATCACATTATCAAAGTTTGCGTCAAAAACATTGACAAAGAAAACTTGTTCAAGAAAACATTGATCGTGTGAACGGGGCTTTACGTAGGCTTGTATACATATAACAAAATTAATGTTGGTCTCATAAGCATAACAATGTGCAAGCATCTTACTGACGTTGTAAAAGTGGAACCATCCAATACGATTTGACCCCCTTTTATCCTAACCTAGTGACTATATAAACCCTGCACCATGAACATTCAAAGAGTGGAAAACATTGAATGCTGGCAAAGAGATGTGCGGAAATAATAGGTGAATTCTCAATTTAAACAGAGCAGAGAGGCCCGAGTAGAGCCGACTAACCTATTAATGGAATATAACTTACTATAGCTGAGTATAGGGTCTACAATAGCTGTAGATAGAGCGCTTGGCACCCCACGGCGTGACACGTCAAGTAGGTTTACATAATAAGATTGTAAGCCAGGTTATTCGCCAGCAGGAAACTGCAATTTAGATGTTTCACTGAATTTGATAGGGTTAGCGGATAGGATAACTGGCAAGTCACTTAGACCCGAACATAACTGACTAGTGGCAGGTCAGTACTTACTGGCACGTCATCAAGTGGCACGCCACGGAGTGACGCGTCATAGAGTGACTGACCATACGTTGGCAAGCCAGTAGTTTGGCACGTCAGCTGATGTCAATCCGTGTTTATTACTATCCAACCATTATACATTCTTTATTGTAAATAGATATAATCATTTAATCGTTTAAGGCAGACAGTCTTAGGAAAATTGACATATATTGTAGTTTTATTGTAATTCTCTATGTAAATTAGAGACGAACCATTATTAAAATATTCCACTCGGACAGGTTCACGTTACATATATCGGTGGTAAGAAAAATACTTGTGGTTTCCCCGTGTATATCTAATTGATGTGCATGGGAGCTAACCAGATGGGAAATGGGTTTTATGAGGTCATGGTATTCAACAGGGAAAAGAATTTTCCAAAATCCATTCCCCGGAGCCCAAAATTCTGACACTTCATATTTCAGTTATTTCCAGTGTCTTGTTTGTTAGCTGTTTTATGCCAGACTTAACATTTTTCAGCCATATTGCGGCAATCAATATCAAATGATGGAGGAAAGTGTCCGATTACAGTGTTTCCTGGAAGAGAACACTGGTCTTCCACAAGTGAACTGGCAAACTTTCTCACAAAAATCAGCTTAGGTTCCAGCGGGAGGTGGTCCCGGCTGACTTGAGGTGAGACTTCATGGTTTAAAGCGCAATACTCCGCTACAGAGGTCATTCTTTTTAGTGCCATGGGTGTCTCTACATGGTGTTACATTAGCGGATACTAGATATTGAATTTCTTAAACTGTAGATCAACGGAAAACGGACGCCTTATCTGATGTTCCGGTGTATTTGAAGTCATCATGACCTTAATAAAAGTTTCCAGGTCGATCCAGTGTTTGTATATTGTGATCCACATTGTCAGCAATGTATTGGGTAAATCTTATACACATAATACCAAAGTTATACGTGGTCAAAACAAGCGCTCAATACGATCGTTTCTGTTAATTAGACTTCGTCGGTTGAGCTCGAATAAATAATATTGTGCCATTTTTATCAAAGTATAATTCTTCTCATTAACACCTAAGCATTTTGTTCAAATTTCTATTAATTTTTGTATAAAGACAACAATCAAAGAGTTGAGTTTCAACACTGATGTGTATGAAGATAAAAATCCCAGAGTTCAATTTTTGTACTCTTGTGTATGGAGATGAAAATCCCGGAGTTCAATTTCTGTACCCTTCTGTATGGAGATGAAAATCCCGGAGTTCAATTTTTGTACCCTTGTGTATGAAGATGAAAATCCCGGAGTTCAATTTTTGTACCCTTGTGTATGGAGATGAAAATCCCGGAGTTCAATTTCTGTACCCTTGTGTATGAAGATGAAAATCCCGGAGTTCAATTTTTGTACTCTTGTGTATGAAGATGAAAATCCCGGAGTTCAATTTCTGTACCCTTGTGTATGGAGATGAAAATCCCGGAGTTCAATTTTTGTACTCTTGTGTATGAAGATGAAAATCCAAGAGATTGTTTGTCTCAGAAATCTATTTATATGACTGTTTTGGTTTTGTTAGTATATAGTGTTTTGCCAGTTTTTAATTTATCTGCAATGTTACTGGCAAACTTCCTCACAAAATCAGCCAAGGTTCCAGTTGAACTCAACTAGCACTGAATAGAGGTGCGAGACTTGATGATTGAAAGTGTGATCCTTTAAGCACTCAGCCCTATAGGAATGGAATGGAACTTTATGCCAAACTTAAACTGGCAAATTTCCTTATTGAATCATCTTACTTCATAAGTACCAGCAGGTATGAACTTGCGTTTAAAGTGTGATGCTTAAATCTGTCAACCATTGAAAAAGTTGTGTTCTCTATATGTCCATCAATATAGATGTCATAAATTTCCATTTATTTCTTTTTTTATAAAATATTTTCACCTTTTTTTGGTAATGAAACATGAATTTTCAATTAAATAAATTTGTTAATTTTAATTCAGTGTGAAAAATAACACTCCATATAATCAATGTAAACCATGCCTCACATTTTGACCTGTTCTATGGACTGACCTCAATGCAGTGAAAGATATTTAACTCACCAACCCCTGTAGTCACATTTAGACTCACCCAGATAAATAAATAGAATGGTCTACTGTCATAATTCAGGAGTGAAAAACTTTATATTGCATGTAAAATTATTTAAAAATTGTTATTCTAAATCATACACCCCTGAATTTTGATAGATGGACTCAACCATTCTTTGAAATGGGCAGGTCCAAATGTGACTTCAGGGGTTGATGAGTTAACTTGACTACCACATTGTATGCCAAGCACTTGGCAAAAATATGATCACTACCAATTATTGTCTTTGCTATGACGAGTATCAAACCCTGGAGATTCTGCTTGCAAATCGAACAATTCTACAAATAGACTATTGCAAATAGTCTTAAATTCATAAAAGCAGATTAACTGTTTTCGTTTCAAAAACAAAACAACTAGACACATGTATATACTTCAACATTTTATTTTGCATTGGGAACGTTTTAGCAAACAAAAATTTAACCGGTGATACAATGTTCTCGGAGACATTCTACACTGTTAAATAGCTCGGAACATTTCATATCAGTCATATCGGTATAAAATATTCCCGAAAAAGTATTGACAGTTTACGTCACACACTTTAAATTGTCAAACAAAACATATAAAATTTTCTCTGCAATGTCCATTTCATCATTTTAAAAATGATATTTCTTTTTATAAATTAAATCTAAACTTCACATATATGATATAAATGAATACATTCAGATTTAATTTTTAATATTAGAATATGCTTAAAAAACACTCATATCAATTGTGCAAAAAACCAATTTTCATTTTGTTACCCCTATATGGCACAATGGAATGACCTGGGTCTAAGAGAATCTTGTTTCATGCTTTACTTCATACTGAATCCGGTCTCCATCAAAAATAAGGGTACAGTTGTAAGAAAGTAAGTGATTGGTAGAGATCTGGGTTAGTCTGGGTTCACACATCAAGGTTTTTTCAAAAAAACAATTGTGATTGGAAGAGAGTTAGGTCAGTTTATGGTCAAACATAAAAAAAGATTTATAATAGCTGGACCTTATAACTTGAGTTGAGAGACCAGTCTACAAAATATTTGAAAGGTGGCATTATCAAAGACTTTTTTAGAATAAAATAAACATGACAAATGTTATACGATACAAGGAAATTAATTAAATATATAATATAAATAAAACAGTTGCACAATGAAGTTGTTTTTTCAACTTCTAAAAGAATGAAATGTACAGATCTAATAAAATAACAACAATATGTATGAAGCAATACTGAACCTGTACTTATTTTGTAATTTATAAGTTAAAATATCACCCTATCTACCCTACAGACCATAATAGACTTGTCCAATGAAACAGTGTAACATTACGTTGTATGTCTACCAAGATAAAGTGGCACCTGTTTATCAACACAATGAGTCAAAATTTAATCAGGGGTGACAGGCTAATTGTTGACACAAAAATATTAGAGCTACAGTAATGCATGGAGTCCATGCACAGCAATGTTTTCTATACATCCTTGTTTTCAGAAAATAGATGTTACTGTTTGTTATACTGATAAAACCAGGTCATGCCACTTTACCTTGGTGAATACTTAGGTCGGGGAGGTAAACATCTTGTGCTCGTGGCTTGACCAGAATTCCTGTCAAACATGAAAAAAAAACAACATCGCGTTTCCAACTATGTGAAAAGCGCCGGACCTCGCAATATAAGTACAAGTACACATGCTATGATTAAACTTGAATATGCAAATAAATGAAAACATTGTGAAAGGGGAAAACAGGGCTCCAATCAACAATTACATAAAAACAACTGTATGAAAAATGAGGACAGGAAATTCTTGACCCGAAAACAAATTGACCTTCTATATTGGGGTACACTTGATTTCAATTTACAGCATGTATATTGTTTCTGGGTTAGAGAGTATATCACAGATTTAGAGAGTACAGACTCTGGTTTAGTTTTTAAATGAAAATCAATTAGTTTTCTATACTTCTGGTCTTCAATTGCAAACACACACACACACACACAAATGCATACATGCATGCACACACAAATGCATACACACACACACACACACATACATGCACACACACACATTAGTATTCAACATGCATTTACTCATTAACCCCTAGAGACACATTTGAACTAGTCTAAGTCATTGATTTCCAGCAGTCCAATTTTTTTAAGGAGTTGATGAGTTAACAGATTTGCCTATCTTATTTGAAATCATCTCCCAATTTATTTTTGTTCTACCAATAATAATTTTTGAGACAAGATCCTACATCTTCCATCTTTACATATTCAGTTATCATCAGTCAGAGGGTTTTATATTGCAGATTCCCTCTTAATGCAATTTAAAAGGTTTTGGTTTCTTGTACAGTAATATCATTGTGAACTTAATACAATTGTCACCTGTCAATCATTACTGAAACCTGTTAAATATTCTTTAAAATGTTCCCTTTCAGGGCCTCATTTCGATTCTATTGCCCGCCAATACTACCTAACGTTGGATAGATGTTGTCGGTATGAATTTAATTCTTTGAAACGACCATCTTTAAAATCGAGCCATTTGAAGTCCAGATACTGACAAAGAATTCATTGTACTGGCAAATATCAAAAATAAATTACTACACGTAGTAAACCGCTAAATGAAAAACGTACTACTGACCACAGATAGATTAGAAAAATATGTATGATGTCCTATACATATACAATTGAATATATACGCATAATATAATTCAAACACAAAAATTGACCATTGGTCACTTGCAGTCCAATTTAGTATGGTTTAAAACATACATAACTAGACGTGTATTATACAAAACTTGACCATTGGTCAAGTTTAGCTAATTAATACAGTGGTCTTATACATGTATGAGGACAAAAATTGACCACTGGTCACCTGCAGTCCAATATAGTATGGTTTTAAACATACATAACTAGACCTGTATTATACAAGTTGACCACTGGTCAAGTCTAGTCAATTATCATAATGGTCTTATACATGTACTTGTAAAGCTTAAAGTAAGTTATTAAATAAACACTGACCACCAGCACAAGTATGATAAAAAGAATATATATAATTCATTCATCAACAATCCTGGACATAAGGACAATATCTAAATAAACGTATAAGGCCGAACTATATCACAGCGAATCAAAATGTATCCGGCTAGCGATGTACATGTAAGTAGACTACTGATTTTGTTGTAAGTTGTCTACATTGGTGAAGGTTTAAATGAAAAATATTTGGATACTACATAAAATCTGAGAACATCAGCCCTTCCGTAAATATTTGGACTCTGGGCGTGCTGAACAATGCGTTTCCAACTTCTGTGAGCAAAACATGGATATGCTGATACCACATAATGCGACCATCAACGCGGAGCTAACTACAGCACTGTACTTCCTCTGGAGCAGGGCAGAGTTCTGTCCCTTGAAACAAACAAAATAAAAGAGATAATTAAAATGACAATTGCAATAATACATGTAAATATCATCATAATGCATTCTGTATACAGGTACCTGGAATATTTCACTCCAAAATTTTTTCTCTCCATTTTCGCCCTAGGATGATAGGGAAAATTTAAAAAGAAAGCAAAATGTTCATGCTCAAAACCTGAAGCCTGAACATACATGCCATCCATGAGACTTAGGTAATTAAGGGCAAATAAAGGGCTGGGTGAATACATTTTCTGCATTATGAGGGCAAAAAATAGCCAGGGGCAAACATTTTCAGGTTTACAATATTACAAAAATTAACGTGAGGCTAATTTTCTGCCTTACTTAAGTTTCTACAAACCCCATACTGGGGTTATGAAAAATGATTGTTTTCCTGATGGGGTGATGCTAAATATCAAATTGGAAAAGAATATGCCAACTGATTTTAAGCCTTTGAAAATCTTCAGAGTTTATGAATGGTGTAATGAATGGTGTACATGCCAACAGAAAGACAGAAAACACAAATGAGTTGTGATAGGTTACTTGTGACACTCACATGATTTCAATAACTCATTCACCCCTAGAGACACATTTGGACTGGTCTAAGTCATTAATTTACAGCAGAGTCCATTGTTTTTCAGGGGTTGATGAGTTAATGTTGAATCATAAAAAAATAATAATAAAAAAAGTACCAAAACAAACATTTTAATACAATAATATAAGTCAGTCACTCATTTCATTTTTCCTTGACTTTGTTCAACTTCCTTCTTCATGCGATATTTTTTTTAACAAAAGATCATTCAGATTGAAGTAACCGTCTTTCATTTTCACCAAAATAATTTGTTCTTCTGTAAAAGTTGAGTGTGACTATATAATAGTGTGAATGGGTTAACGGGGATTTAACTCATCAACCCCTGAAAAACAATAGACTCTTCTGTAGATCAATGACTTAGGCTTGTCTAAATGTGTCTTCAAGGGTGAACATGTTAAGTAGTCACATGACTCACGTCGCTCGTTAAGTCAAGCCAAAGCAAGCAATTGAAATACGGACACTTCATCAGTCTTCACTACAAACAGGGCAATTTACCCGTTATAAAAAAAACAATTAAGTAATTGTCATATACACTCATTTCAACTTACCTGCATTTTCATGAAAGACATGCTTGGCCATTTTGAAAATGTTCTGTTCAGAAATGTGTATCTGAATGATGAACTCATTGTTGTATATATTGTTTTCTAAATAACCACTGGTGAACCAACAAATCAAATAGGATCACTCTCTTGTAGAATTCAGCTCAGTTCTGAAACAATAAAAACAATGAAATGATAAAAAAGCAAACTGACAAAACAAGATGTGCTGGGCTTGAGTTGTTTAGCAGAATTTGTCTGACAGGAGCAAATCAATACATACAAATGTACATAAACTTTAAGTAAGATTTATTCCTCACTTATTTCATTAAAATTTGACTGTGGACTTACAGTGGGTGTGACCAGTCAACAAGGGATGCTTACTCCCCTGTGGCACCTGATCCCACCTCTGGATTTCCTAAGCCAGCAGATATCCACGTATGTTTGTCCAATAGTACATCACAACAAGTCTGACAACATGAACATGTACATGTAGAGGGTTTCCGGAGGAGAAAGTACATACAATTTGTATTAGGTGCAAAAAATATAAAGTAATGGGGCCACAGCAGTACTTTTGTAAGTGTTTGAGTAATGATGAGGAAGGTATTGATAAACATCATACATGTACATGTACAATGTATACATGATTTTGCTAGTTATATGTACATATATGTCATTTATGTACTTCACAAGACTTTTAAATTTTTAAAGGGTTGTTCATCAACAGACCGGGGGTCGTGATTGGTAGTCATCAAACTAGTGGAACATTGTTTTTGTTCAGACAAAACACACAGTATGAACATCTATGTTTGATAATTCTCAACCCCTCTCATACATGTGTGTACATACATTGTACATCATACTTACATATTTTATATGCAATTGCACATTGGACATAGTCCCCTGGCTAATATTGTGTTTGTATAAACCTAACCCACAAAACCAAGCTTTACTTATATATACATGTATACTAAATTAATGTATAATTTAGCAATGATAATGATTTTACCTATTGATTTTTACAAACACTGCAGTACACATGTACTTATACAAATACCTGATGTCAGCATTTTTGTTCAAGTTTTGTATCGTGTGTGTTATGTGTACATGTGCTTACTCAGCAGAAATAATTCAGTTGCAAGTTCAAATGTTTAATAATGCACAGAATAAATAGTTGAAAAATGCACATCTGTCATGTACATGTATGTGGCATGATGCAGTATGTGAATGCACATCTGTGTTACCATGGTGCTGTCTTAAACACTGTGCTTATTACATAGCACGTAAGTCCTTCATAATTCAGGTGCATGTATATCAATAAATATGTAAACAAATACATTACAGAAGTGAAAAGAGTGAAATGGGAGGCTGAAAGAGCCATGTTGTCACTTATCACTGAGTTTTACTACTACTATGAAATCCGTATAGCGATCACATTGAGAAAACACGCTCTAAAACTAGTACAGGTAGGTCAGTATCTAAGCCCCTCCTCTTTCCATCTACAAAACCCTAACCCAGTACCATAATGACATTTACAACTGGTAAACATGTACCAGGCAATCCAATACATGTATACATACAGGTACATATATCTATACTACAATGTAAATTACTTTAAAAGTATTACAGTGGAAACTGTCTTGAGAGACCACCTGTCTTGAGAGACAACCTGTCTTGAGAGACCACCTGTCTTCTTGGGCCAAATTCTGAAAACAATTTGGTTAAATAACATTATTTGAGAGACCACCTGTCTTAAGAGCCCACATTTCACTGGCAGATGTGGTTCAACAGTGCAACTGAAGTAAAATTTACACACATTGTACATAAATGTATGTACATGTACATACCGACACATTACAAATGTATACATGTACATACCCACACATTACAAATGTATGTACATACCTACACATTACAAATGTATGTATATACCGACACATTACAAATGTATGTACATACCTACACATTACAAATGTATGTATATACCGACACATTACAAATGTATGTACATACCGACACATTACAAATGTATGTACATACCTACACATTACAAATGTTTGTACATACCAACACATTACAAATGTATGTACATACCTACACATTACAAATGTATGTACATACCTACACATTACAAATGTATGTACATACCTACACATTACAAATGTATGTACATACCTACACATTACAAATGTATGTATATACCGACACATTACAAATGTATGTACATACCGACACATTACAAATGTATGTACATACCTACACATTACAAATGTTTGTACATACCGACACATTACAAATGTATGTACATACCTACACATTACAAATGTATGTACATACCTACACATTACAAATGTTTGTACATACCGACACATCACAAATGTATGTACATACCTACACATTACAAATGTATGTACATACCTACACATTACAAATGTATGTACATACCTACACATTACAAATGTTTGTACATACCGACACATTACAAATGTATGTACATACCCACACATTACAAATGTATGTACATACCCACACATTACAAATGTATGTACAAGTATCTAGATATGAACATGTAGCAAAAAGGAATCCAATTTAAACTTTTGGGGGGGGATTCTTGTTGAAACAGAAAGAAAACCAAGGTGGGCTACAATCTACATGTACATAGTTATGTAATTTTATCTGCAAATGTACATTTCCCTATGATACTAACAATCAATTTTATCAGTTACATGCACATCACTTTACAATGTGTCACATCCCAGATCTACCTAGGTATCCAGAAATAGGTCACTCAACAGGTATTCAAATAATATGAAAAAAAATTGTTCTCTTACATTGTATATTTCATATCAGACTTTAACAGAAATAATTCTATCCCACAGAGAGAGAGAGAGAGAGAGAGAGAGAGAGAGAGAGAGAGAGAGAGAGAGAGAGAGAGAGAGAGAGAGAGAGAGAGAGAGAGAGAGAGAGACTGACTTTGGATCGTATAAAATAGGTTAATGTATGCACATTTAACAATGGATAACAATAAAAGATATATAGTTCAAATTTTGGATGTTTATGACAGACCTACAAAAGAGAAATATATTTATCTGTGGTTTTAGCCATGCCTGGATACCTACATTCTACAGTCACACACATTATGCATGCACAGACACATGTAACAAGAGTAGATACCTGTTATGTACATTGTATACTTGTATATATCCAGAATTTACACACAACGCACAAACATGAATACAAAAACTTGTTTGATGCTCTCTGCACTGACCCACTTTTCTCAGCAGTTTTGTTCATTTTACTTACATACATGTATTACATTCTACATGTAAACTGGAATCTGCCATCAGATGCTACACTTGTACAGTTAGCTGTCTTGATACATTTGTTTTACAGTACTCAGTAGAAATGGATAGGTGACCCTTTGCCCTATTAAGGAGCGGTTACACAATGTTAATTAAAAAAAAACCAGAGGTATATAAAGGGATGGTAACGTTAATGTTATAAGAATGCCAAAACTTTCTTTTATCCAACAATAAATCTAGCCGGCTAGATGCCAAACAGATTCAGACGTACATATTAATATTACATAAAATATTTGGCACCTGTCCAGAATTTTAAACTGACCAAGGAAATGTTTGTAAAACACAAAATTTTTAGGTCTTTATTTTTTTTTTCAGATTTCAATATTGTGTCCGTTTCACCACTGTAAGATATGCAACTTATTCTAGATTTGTAACTGTACATGTATTATGTCTCAGGGCTCTAAACTGTGGATAAATAAATCACTGGCTGATGTTAAGTCAATTTTTGATCTGACAAGTACTGTAAGTTTTAAGATCACTCTCCATATAGCAAGAAAAAGATTTATCAATTTCACTCTGTATTTTTTTTTTTCAACCAACAGCGATTGACTATAATGAGTGATACATTGTGTACAAAGTATATGTGAATTTGTTACTGATCACCTTTAAAATGTCTTTAATTACATGTAATGTTAATCATAACAAAACAGTCTGGCGAACAAGATTTACCGAAAAGACGGCAAAAATGGTTTGTACATGTATTTTTTTTTTACAAAAAAAAAAATGCGAAGATTCTGAATTAGAAATTTCAAAGTATTTTCAAACACATATTTACATGTTGGCCCACATGTATCTCAAATTAAGTTTTCCTGTTCAAGATAAAATCTTGAATATTTTCCATACTTTGTACCCTGGACTCAGAATTAAGGAGATAGGACCCCTCCCCCCATCCCCTGAAAAAAAATAAAACAGAACTTTTTTATTATGAAATGTTGTGAAAGGGCACCTTCAAGAGTTTCACATGTGAAGATGTGTGCAAGCCATTCAACTGTTACTATTTCTGTATGTGAATTATTAAAAGTGGAATGTTGCCAAAAATCTGATTTAAAGATTTTGGATGTACAAAAACACATACAGGAACAGGTTATTGACAAGCTACAAATGTCAAGAGCTAAGTAGTTTTTACATAATCATTCAAAAACAAATTACTGAGTCAGCAATACTCTGCATTAATAAATTTAATTACACAAAACATGTGGATGGGTGTGAAGCTGTGACAGAACTCTGTACTGTACAATGTACATTTGTATGGAAATGAATACTGTATTACATGTACAGAATTTAACAAAAATAATCAATTAAAATACATCTGTATGTGTATGTGTGCATTGTACATGCAGGGATTGATCATCAACATGCAGGTCCGGTAAAAGACCCCATTCCCAATGCAATATCTGCTATATTTTTCAAAATTCTAAGCAAAAATTTCCCAATTCTGTTCACCATGTAGTTCATGTTCAGTATTAAACAATAAAAAGGAGAAATTTAGTACATGTATGTGCATGTATGAACAGCACTTTGAAGTCTTTAGATGAAAACCATGCATGTTGTCACTTGAACTTGAATAAGTCACTAAAAGAAGCTAATTATAATTGAATCACAAGTTTTGTTTCTTTATTCTTATGAATTAACTGATCATACATTGTAATTTAAACTTTTCCCCCAATTTGGTCCTTTGTGACGTAAAACCCTTAATTTGAAAGGTACAGGACCCTGTCCCAAAAAGGGTTAAACATTAATATGCAGCAGAAAGCATGTGTTTTCCCTGATGCACAAATTCTGCCTGATTGTCACAATCAAAACAGCAAATGCCAGATCCCTAAATGAAAATCAGAACTTGTATCTGACATTCATTGTGCATGCAAATTAATTATATATATTGCTCACATAGATAAAAAAAATAATAATTATCAAAAAGCAAATACTTTGATATTAATATATATCTAGATCTACAATTACTGAATTAGCTTTTACAGTATTTATATGTGCACGTATTATAATCTTTTTGGTTTATAACACATTTTTAATATCTAATGCCACATTCGAGGATACTTCAATAGTGATAAATGTATATAGTGGTCACAAGTTTTAAATGCAAGAAAAATTTAAGCAGTTGAAAAATGTACCGTACACAAACCTTCTCACTTCTGCAAGTGACAAAAATCCACTTCGTAATGTTTTTTTTCAGAGTTGAAAATGTTAAAAACAGGCTAACAGAAACAAGAGAGAGAGAGAGAGAGAGAGAGAGAGAGAGAGAGAGAGAGAGATAGAGAGAGAGAGAAAGAGAGAGAGAGAAAGAGAGATATCAAGGTAAGGATAGTAATTAGTATGATTGCCTAACCACTTGGCCCCTAAAACACCCTTTTATTGGGGTTTGTATTACAAATTGTAAATTCTCAACCCTTACACAGTTACTGGCCTTAGACTGCTTAGTATCTATTCCTTTACTGTCCCTGAGCAAATCACTCGCTAAGCTTAAGGGACAGGTAAGATCAACAAATATAGTGCAATTGCATGTAAAGTTATATGTTATACAATACATTCCACCTAGTCCAGAACTTGGCTCCATCATTGTGTAGCCTATACCCTATGGGTAACACATAATGTACAGGCCTACTCAGTACTGATATAGCACGTGTATGACCACGCGGACTTGCGTGTAAACAACAACCGATGAACCGGTCTTGGCCTTGTTATTTACGTAAACTTGTTTCAGATTCACTGAGTAAACTTATTGACCTCTGGCGGACGAAAATTTGTTAAAGGAAAAGACACAAACAGATAGAAAGATACCGATTTATCATGCCGCTTATTTTAATTTAATCCGTTGATTTGACTTTCAACGTGCCGGTGTAAATTAAAGAAATTAAAATGTCAATGTACAAACACTGATGAAACAGATGATCTGAATTCTCTAAAATGATGAAAAGTGGTTAAATATTAAAATGGAATGAAAACAGTAAATAAAACTAATGTAATAAAGTCATAATCAGTACTTACATCTTTTGACATGCAGCGAATGCATTGCGGAGGTCAAACTTCGAAAGACCTTCACCGAGCACGGAAATGGGATTGTATAATTTTTAGACTGGTTACCTGACTATGATGAATTGTGGAACGGAAGTAAGGCTAAATATCGTTGAAAATGTTGTAATGCGATAAACTAGATATTTAAGTTATCCTACTTTGCTTAAATCATTCCGGTTTCTTTATGAAAATATAAAATAAAGTGTATAAGTATTTGTAATGAAAACGAAAATAGTAAATTTGACCAGGCTAACTTTGTAATTGCGGAATCGAATAAAAAAGGATTGCAAAAATATGATATGACATGACCGGATACGGAGAGACCCACTTAGTTTTTTTATGGAAATGCCACGGATGTTGACATCATGTGCTACGGACTAATGCCGATGCGGTGTGAAGTCTTATCGAAAACTAGCTAGGTCCATGCGAAGAGCACGTCAGTAACAGATTTATTTTTACTAGACACAAATTGTACGTTTTGAGGGCCTAAAATTGGTTTGAAAAGCAAATTAGTAGGATTGTATTTTTACAATAGTTTATATACAAGTTTATGCCACTTCTCTATTCTAGGTTTGATTAGACTGAATTTCTACCCCGATTTTAATTTTTTTTTGGGGGGGGGGTAGGTAAAATAATAATAATAATAAATTACTACTACGAGTTTTTGAGACGGTCCCTCTACTTTTGAAATTCGGAAACCCGTAGATATATTTTACTGCATCCAAACACATTAACATGCTTAATGGGGATAGCTCCTTGGCTCCTGGGTCTATGCGTAGGGAACTTTTGCTCGATTAAATTCAAACTTTATGTATATTTTCTTTGCATAATTCCCGACATAGCTGTTATAAATATTTCCTATACTATTTTTGTTTGTTTATTAAAAAAAGAAAATTACTACTACGAGTTTTTGAGACGGTCCCTCTACTTTTGAAATTCGGAAACCCGACGGCCGATATTTGTTTTCCGTATGCGTGAATAATAATAATTAAAAAAATCGATAATCTCTTTTGTGTATAGGGGCGTATGTGTTTTTTACTATAAGCCCGTCACATTGTCTACCCGCTCTAATACATATCGGTTTGGTTCTCGGGGAGGGCTAGCCTCTATACTTAGTAAGCATTAGTACTGTCTACCCGTCAGTCCGAATTGTAAATATATGTTTGTTTGTTCATGTCGGAAACAATTCTTAATGAGTATATTTGCGTGTTTTTCGGTCTGTGTGTCTGTCAATGTGTCTGTCCGTTAGTCAGTCCGCTTGTCTCTGTGTCTTCATATGTAAATTATGTATGTATGTGTCTCTGTCTTCATTTGTAAATTATGTATGTTTGTTTGTGTCGGGGAAAATCGGTACTATTTATAGTCCTATAAATGTGTGCGTGCGTTTATTATTTTTCCGTAAGTGTGTCTGTGTTTTAGTCAGTGTATAAAATTGATTAAATTGAAAGTTTTATGTATATTTTCTTTGCATAATTCCCGACATAGCTGTTATAATATTTCCTATACTATTTTTGTTTGTTTATTAAAAAAAGAAAATTACTACTACGAGTTTTTGAGACGGTCCCTCTACTTTTGAAATTCGGAAACCCGTAGATATATTTTACTGCATCCAAACACATTAACATGCTTAATGGGGATAGCTCCTGGGCTCCTGGGTCTATGCGTAGGGAACTTTTGCTCGATTAAATTCAAACTTTATGTATATTTTCTTTGCATAATTCCCGACATAGCTGTTATAATATTTCCTATACTGTTTTTGTTTGTTTTTTATTAAAAAAAGAAAATTACTACTACGAGTTTTTGAGACGGTCCCTCTACTTTTTAAATTCGGAAACCCCGTAGATATATTTTACTGCATCCAAACACATCAACATGCTTAATGGGGATAGCTCCTTGGCTCCTGGGTCTATGCGTAGGGAACTTTTGCTCGATTAAATTGAAACTTTATGTATATTTTTCTTTACACACACGCGCCGGCAGTGGGGGGGCTAAACCGACTTTAAGCCCCAATTTTTTCAACATCTATGCCGATCTTTGCGGGGTATATAACAATGTTAGAACAGATGTAATTAAAATGAGAGGAAATAATTCCAACTAAATATATGATGATAACTAATGGCAATATAACACGAATGGGTGTCCATACACTGAGTTTTTGAGACGGTCCCTCTACGACAACTTTTAAGGATTAAGGTTTTAAGAACAACTTTAACGTTTTATATGATAAATTCAGAAATACTTTCATGTACTGTTTTTTATTGTTCGAAAAAGACGCGTTTTCTCTGTCCTATATGTACTCTAACACACTATACACGAATTCTAATTGGGACTCGTAATTATTTTTTGAACCAACACGTGCCGAAGATTCAGTAACTAATTCTGTAAAATATCTTTGTTTAATTCCCTACAGGAATCTCATACATATAGTTATCCAAAGAGTTTTAGTACACGAGATAGTAAATAAAGAAAAATACTACATTTAACATAGCAGAGTTTCCGCCCGACGAGTCTTGTTCAATCGTATACGGTTTTTATTGATAATTTAGACATGACTCAGCAAAATTTCAGTATTCTTACCAGTTTATACAAATCCTTAATTTTTGAAAGTGTGTTGTCTTTACGAAACTTTTGATCCATTGATATGATGACCCGTCACTTTCTCTATCAGTTGGTAAAAAATTTGACGTTTTGCGTCAAACGTTATGACGTAATTACAGAAAAACAAAAATTGGGTTCGGATGTCGTAGTCCCTTTATTTTTTTTCAAAAACATTCCAAAAACTATACAGCGATGCACGTTTGCTTTGTCAATCGTTACTGAGAGTTTCAAATGAACTGATTCAAAATAACGTGAACAACCGTAGCACACGTAACGAAAATCGATGCACAGGCCTGCAACGTTTTACTTACAATTTCTTCAAAATCATCAATTTGAATTGAAGTATTTTAAATGTTTTTCATAATAACTAAGTATGCGTAACATGTGATACGAAAAATTCGAAATTCGAAAGAAGAGTGCACGAGATATGTGCTAAGGACCGAAAAAGCGCATTTTGGGTCAGAATTCTAAAGTACCAAATAGAAAATTCAGTCTGACACATTACAGAGATAAAAGACGTACTTTCTCAACGTATTGTGTGAAAAAGAATTCAAAACGTTCGAAAAAACGTCAAAAACGTCGGATTTGAAAATTTACGTCAACGTCAAAATTTGACGTAGGAAAAAAAATAAGACATTTTTTCAACACAAAACGTGACAAAATGCCCAAAAATGAACTTTGTTTTTCGAAATTCGGACGAAGTAAAAAATTCGTGATTTTCGGCGAATTTTCAATGCGAATATCTCGGAACCCTTAAGAGATATGCAAAAATGAAGTCGACCATGCATCCTCGTCTCAGTGAGGAGAATCTAAATCTCAATGCACAACGAAATCGCACGAATAATTTCTGCAAATTGAGAGACTCATGATAAAATCACGAAGACAGGGCGGGCCCCTATAGGGCCCAACATGGCTGACCCAAAAAGTTCGCAGCACATCCTCGGAAGAAAACGAATAAGAACACGTATAGAAAGTTTGAGTGAAACGTACCAATTTTGTTAAATCGTGGTGACAGGAAAAATAATAATAATAATAACTAGAATTCGTATCGAATACGAATACGATGGGCTTTCCAGAACGATTTGAATTCAAAAAGAAACCAATTTTGTTTTGTTGAGAAATGAAATATCTCAAGATTTTTAACAAAGACTTATTTAATGAAATTAACATGACATTTAGATAGTTGGAAAGTGGAGGAGCTTCCTTTTATTTCATTGAAGTATATATTATCAGCGTTATATAAAGCTTAACAAGCGTTTTTCATCGCTGATATGAATAGAAGACTTTTTATACATAAAATACAGAAATGTTTCGCTGAGGTGATAAATGCGAAATCCGAAACATCTTGGTACAAAATGGATGTAGGGACGAAACACCCCTTTGATTAACGATGCCTTTTAACTCCTATTTAATTGTTTTCCGAAATCATAATCATATGTCTGGCAATAAATGATAAAACTACCAAACTCTCTCTCTCTCTCTCTCTCTCTCTCTCTCTCTCTCTCTCTCTCTCTCTCTCCTCTCTCTCTCTCTCTCTCTCTCTCTCTGCGTATGAATTTGAGGCGAACAGATAAAAAGCCGTTTCACGGCCGATATTTGTTTTCCGTATGCGTGAATAATAATAATTAAAAAATCGATAATCACTTTTGTGTATAGGGCCGTATGTGTTTTTTACTCTAAGCCCGTCACATTGTCTACCCGCTCTAATACATATCGGTTTTGGTTCTCGGGGAGGGCTAGCCTCTATACTTAGTAAACATTAGTACTGTCTGCCCGTCAGTCCGTATTGTAAATAAATGTTTGTTTGTTCATGTCGGAAACAATTCTTAATGAGTATATTTGCGTGTTTTTCGGTCTGTGACTAATTCTTCTTTCTATTAATTCTACGCATTTTCTTAAAATAGTTTTACACATTTTTCTTTATTACAAAACTTTTACTGTTTATTTTAGCATTCAAGGGCATACACCCCTTTCGCCCTCATAAATCCGCTACTGCTCTCTCTCTCTCTCTCTCTCTCTCTCTCTCTCTCTCTCTCTCTCTCTCTCTCTCTGCGTATGAATTTGAGGCGAATAGATAAAAAGCCGTTTGACGGCCGATATTTGTTTTCCGTATGCGTGAATAATAATAATTAAAAAAATCGATAATCTCTTTTGTGTATAGGGGCGTATGTGGTTTTACTATAAGCCCGTCACATTGTCTACCCGCTCTAATACATATCGGTTTGGTTCTCGGGGAGGGCTAGCCTCTATACTTAGTAAGCATTAGTACTGTCTACCCGTCAGTCCGAATTGTAAATATATGTTTGTTTGTTCATGTCGGAAACAATTCTTAATGAGTATATTTTGCGTGTTTTTCGGTCTGTGTGTCTGTCAATGTGTCTGTCCGTTAGTCAGTCCGCTTGTCTCTGTGTCTTCATATGTAAATTATGTATGTATGTGTCTCTGTCTTCATTTGTAAATTATGTATGTTTGTTTGTGTCGGGGAAAATCGGTACTATTTATAGTCCTATAAATGTGTGCGTTGCGTTTATTATTTTTCCGTAAGTGTGTCTGTCTTTTAGTCAGTGTATAAAATTGATTAAATTGAAAGTTTATGTATATTTTCTTTGCATAATTCCCGACATAGCTGTTATAATATTTCCTATACTATTTTTGTTTGTTTATTAAAAAAAGAAAATTACTACTACGAGTTTTTGAGACGGTCCCTCTACTTTTGAAATTCGGAAACCCGTAGATATATTTTACTGCATCCAAACACATTAACATGCTTAATGGGGATAGCTCCTTGGCTCCTGGGTCTATGCGTAGGGAACTTTTGCTCGATTAAATTCAAACTTTATGTATATTTTCTTTGCATAATTCCCGACATAGCTGTTATAATATTTCCTATACTATTTTTTGTTTGTTTATTAAAAAAAGAAAATTACTACTACGAGTTTTTGAGACGGTCCCTCTACTTTTGAAATTCGGAAACCCGTAGATATATTTTTACTGCATCCAAACACATTAACATGCTTAATGGGGATAGCTCCTTGGCTCCTGGGTCTATGCGTAGGGAACTTTTGCTCGATTAAATTCAAACTTTATGTATATTTTCTTTGCATAATTCCCGACATAGCTGTTATAATATTTCCCTATACTATTTTTGTTTGTTTATTAAAAAACAGAAAATTACTACTATGAGTTTTTGAGACGGTCCCTCTACTTTTGAAATTCGGAAACCCGTAGATATATTTTTACTGCATCCAAACACATCAACATGCTTAATGGGGATAGCTCCTTGGCTCCTGGGTCTATGCGTAGGGAACTTTTGCTCGATTAAATTGAAACTTTATGTATATTTTCTTTACACACACGCGCCGGCAGTGGGGGGCTAAACCGACTTTAAGCCCCAATTTTCAACATCTATGCCGATCTTTGCAAAAAAAGTGGGGGGGCTAAGCCCCCCCCCCCTAGCCCACCCCCGGCACCGACGCCTATGTACCCCCGCCCCAACTTTTTTGACGAAGGTAGCACTTAAACTTAAAGATAAATTCACTTTTCAAAACTTCTTAACCAGACAGACAGACGGACAGACAGACGGACAGCAAACGGACAGACAGACGGACAATGTGATTCCTATATACCCCCAAATCTGTTTGCGGGGTATATAACAATGTTAGAACAGATGTAATTAAAAATGAGAGAAAATAATTCCAACTAAATATATGATGATAACTAATGGCAATATAACACGAATGGGTGTCCATACACTGAGTTTTTTGAGACGGTCCCTCTACGACAACTTTTAAGGATTAAGGTTTTAAGAACAACTTTAACGTTTTATATGATAAATTCAGAAATACTTTCATGTACTGTTTTTATTGTTCGAAAAAGACGAGTTTTCTCTGTCCTATATGTACTCTAACACACTATACACGAATTCTAATTGGGACTCGTAATTATTTTTTGAACCAACACGTGCCGAAGATTCAGTAACTAATTCTGTAAAATATCTTAGTTTAATTCCCTACAGGAATCTCATACATATAGTTATCCAAAGAGTTTTAGTACACGAGATATTAAATAAAGAAAAATACTACATTTTAACATAACAGAGTTTCCGCCCGACGAGTCTTGTTCAATCGTATACGGTTTTTATTGATAATTTAGACATGACTCAGCAAAATTTCACTATTCTTACCAGTTTATACAAATCCTTAATTTTTCAAAGTGTGTTGTCTTTACGAAACTTTTGATCCATTGATATGATGACCCGTCACTTTCTCTATCAGTTGGTAAAAAATTTGACGTTTTGCGTCAAACGTTATGACGTAATTACAGAAAAACAAAAATTGGGTTCGGATGTTCGTAGTCCCTTTATTTTTTTTCAAAAACATTCCAAAAACTATACAGCGATGCACGTTTGCTTTGTCAATCGTTACTGAGAGTTTCAAATGAACTGATTCAAAATGACGTGAACAACCGTAGCACACGTAACGAAAATCGATGCACAGGCCTGCAACGTTTTACTTACAATTTCTTCAAAATCATCAATTTGAATTGAAGTATTTTAAATGTTTTCATAATAACTAAGTATGCGTAACATGTGATACGAAAAATTCGAAATTCGAAAGAACAGTGCACGAGATATGTGCTAAGGACCGAAAAAGCGCATTTTGGATCAGAATTCTAAAGTACCAAATAGAAAATTCAGTCTGACACATTACAGAGATAAAAGACGTACTTTCTCAACGTATTGTGTGAAAAAGAATTCAAAACGTTCGAAAAAAACGTCAAAAACGTCGGATTTGAAAATTTACGTCAACGTCAAAATTTGACGTAGGAAAAAAAATAAGACATTTTTTTTCAACACAAAACGTGACATAATGCCCAAAAATGAACTTTGTTTTTCGAAATTCGGACGAAGTAAACAATTCGTGATTTTCGGCGAATTTTCAATGCGAATATCTCGGAACCCTTAAGAGATATGCAAAAATGAAGTCGACCATGCATCCTCGTCTCAGTGAGGAGAATCTAAATCTCAATGCACAACGAAATCGCACGAATAATTTCTGCAAATTGAGACCTCATGATAAAATCACGAAGACAGGGCGGGCCCCTATAGGGCCCAACATGGCTGACCCAAAAAGTTCGCAGCACATCCTCGGAAGAGAACGAATAAGAACACGTATAGAAAGTTTGAGTGAAACGTACCAATTTTGTTAAATCGTGGTGACAGGAAAAATAATAATAATAATAATAATAATAATAATAAGAATAAACACGACAATAACAATAGGGTTTTCCACTAGTAGTGGAAAGCCCTAATAACTAGAATTCGTATCGAATACGAATACGATGGGCTTTCCAGAACGATTTGAATTCAAAAAGAAACCAATTTTGTTTTGTTGAGAAATGAAATATCTCAAGATTTTTAACAAAGACTTATTTTATTGAAATTAACATGACATTTAGATAGTTGGAAAGTGGAGGAGCTTCGTTTTATTTCAGTGAAAGTATATATTATCAGCGTTATATAAAGCTTAACAAGTGTTATTCATCGCTGATATGAATAGAAGACTTTTTTATACATAAAATACAGAAATGTTTCGCTGAGGTGATAAATGCGAAATCCGAAACATCTTGGTACAAAATGGATGTAGGGACGAAACACCCCTTTGATTAACGATGCCTTTTAACTCCTATTTATTGTTTTCCGAAATCATAATCATATGTCTGGCATAAATGATAAAACTACCAAACTCTCTCTCTCTCTCTCTCTCTCTCTCTCTCTCTGTCTCTCTCTCTCTCTCTCTGTCTCTCTCTCTGTCTCTCTCTCTCTCTCTCTCTCTCTCTCTCTCTCTCTCTCTCTCTCTCTCTCTCTCTCTCTCTCTCCGTATGAATTTGAGGCGAACAGATAAAAAGCCGTTTGACGGCCGATATTTGTTTTCCGTATGCGTGAATAATAATAATTAAAAAATCGATAATCACTTTTGTGTATAGGGCCGTATGTGTTTTTACTCTAAGCCCGTCACATTGTCTACCCGCTCTAATACATATCGGTTTGGTTCTCGGGGAGGGCTAGCCTCTATACTTAGTAAACATTAGTACTGTCTGCCCGTCAGTCCGTATTGTAAATAAATGTTTGTTTGTTCATATCGGAAACAATTCTTAATGAGTATATTTGCGTGTTTTTCGGTCTGTGACTAATTCTTCTTTCTATTAATTCTACGCATTTTCTTAAAATAGTTTTACACATTTTTCTCTTTATTACAAAACTTTTACTCTTTATTTTAGCATTCAAGGGCATACACCCCTTTCGCCCTCATAAATCCGCTACTGCTCTCTCTCTCTCTCTCTCTCTCTCTCTCTCTCTCTCTCTCTCTCTCTCTCTCTCTCTCTCTCTCTCTCTCTCTCTCTCTCTGCGTATGAATTTGAGGCGAATAGATAAAAAGCCGTTTGACGGCCGATATTTGTTTTCCGTATGCGTGAATAATAATAATTAAAAAAATCGATAATCTCTTTTGTGTATAGGGGCGTATGTGTTTTTACTATAAGCCCGTCACATTGTCTACCCGCTCTAATACATATCGGTTTGGTTCTCGGGGAGGGCTAGCCTCTATACTTAGTAAGCATTAGTACTGTCTACCCGTCAGTCCGAATTGTAAATATATGTTTGTTTTGTTCATGTCGGAAACAATTCTTAATGAGTATATTTGCGTGTTTTTCGGTCTGTGTGTCTGTCAATGTGTCTGTCCGTTAGTCAGTCCGCTTGTCTCTGTGTCTTCATATGTAAATTATGTATGTATGTGTCTCTGTCTTCATTTGTAAATTATGTATGTTTGTTTGTGTCGGGGAAAATCGGTACTATTTATAGTCCTATAAATGTGTGCGTGCGTTTATTATTTTTCCGTAAGTGTGTCTGTGTTTTAGTCAGTGTATAAAATTGATTAAATTGAAAGTTTATGTATATTTTCTTTGCATAATTCCCGACATAGCTGTTATAATATTTCCTATACTATTTTTGTTTGTTTATTAAAAAAAGAAAATTACTACTACGAGTTTTTGAGACGGTCCCTCTACTTTTGAAATTCGGAAACCCGTAGATATATTTTACTGCATCCAAACACATTAACATGCTTAATGGGGATAGCTCCTTGGCTCCTGGGTCTATGCGTAGGGAACTTTTGCTCGATTAAATTCAAACTTTATGTATATTTTCTTTGCATAATTCCCGACATAGCTGTTATAATATTTCCTATACTATTTTTGTTTGTTTATTAAAAAAAAGAAAATTACTACTCTGAGTTTTTGAGACGGTCCCTCTACTTTTGAAATTCGGAAACCCGTAGATATATTTTACTGCATCCAAACACATCAACATGCTTAATGGGGATAGCTCCTTGGCTCCTGGGTCTATGCGTAGGGAACTTTTGCTCGATTAAATTGAAACTTTATGTATATTTTTCTTTACACACACGCGCCGGCAGTGGGGGGCTAAACCGACTTTAAGCCCCAATTTTCAACATCTATGCCGATCTTTGCAAAAAAAAAAAAGTGGGGGGGGGGGGCTAAGCCCCCCCCCCTAGCCCGCCCCGGCTCCGACGCCTATGTACCCCCGCCCCAACTTTTTTGACGAAGGTAGCACTTAAACTTAAAGATAAATTCACTTTTCAAAACTTCTTAACCAGACAGACAGACGGACAGACAGACGGACAATGTGATTCCTATATACCCCCAAATCTGTTTGCGGGGTATATAACAATGTTAGAACAGATGTAATTAAAATGAGAGGAAATAATTCCAACTAAATATATGATGATAACTAATGGCAATATAACACGAATGGGTGTCAATACACTGAGTTTTTGAGACGGTCCCTCTACGACAACTTTTAAGGATTAAGGTTTTAAGAACAACTTTAACGTTTTATATGATAAATTCAGAAATACTTTCATGTACTGTTTTTATTGTTCGAAAAAGACGAGTTTTCTCTGTCCTATATGTACTCTAAAAACACTATACACGAATTCTAATTGGGACTCGTAATTATTTTTTGAACCAACACGTGCCGAAGATTCAGTAACTAATTCTGTAAAATATCTTAGTTTTATTTCCCTACAGGAATCTCATACATATAGTTATCCAAAGAGTTTTAGTACACGAGATATTAAATAAAGAAAAATACTACATTTAACATAACAGAGTTTCCGCCCGACGAGTCTTGTTCAATCGTATACGGTTTTTATTGATAATTTAGACATGACTCAGCAAAATTTCACTATTCTTACCAGTTTATACAAATCCTTAATTTTTCAAAGTGTGTTGTCTTTACGAAACTTTTGATCCATTGATATGATGACCCGTCACTTTCTCTATCAGTTGGTAAAAAATTTGACGTTTTGCGTCAAACGTTATGACGTAATTACAGAAAAACAAAAATTGGGTTCGGATGTCGTAGTCCCTTTATTTTTTTTCAAAAACATTCCAAAAACTATACAGCGATGCACGTTTGCTTTGTCAATCGTTACTGAGACTTTCAAATGAACTGATTCAAAATGACGTGAACAACCGTAGCACACGTAACGAAAATCGATGCACAGGCCTGCAACGTTTTACTTACAATTTCTTCAAAATCATCAATTTGAATTGAAGTATTTTAAATGTTTTCATAATAACTACGTATGCGTAACATGTGATACGAAAATTCGAAATTCGAAAGAAGAGTGCACGAGATATGTGCTAAGGACCGAAAAAGCGCATTTTGGGTCAGAATTCTAAAGTACCAAATAGAAAATTCAGTCTGACACATTACAGAGATAAAAGACGTACTTTCTCAACGTAATTGTGTGAAAAAGAATTCAAAACGTTCGAAAAAAACGTCAAAAACGTCGGATTTGAAAATTTACGTCAACGTCAAAATTTGACGTAGGAAAAAAATAAGACATTTGTTCAACACAAAACGTGACAAAATGCCCAAAAATGAACTTTGTTTTTCGAAATTCGGACGAAGTAAAAAATTCGTGATTTTCGGCGAATTTTCAATGCGAATATCTCGGAACCCTTAAGAGATATGCAAAAATGAAGTCGACCATGCATCCTCGTCTCAGTGAGGAGAATCTAAATCTCAATGCACAACGAAATCACACGAATAATTTCTGCAAATTGAGACCTCATGATAAAATCACGAAGACAGGGCGGGCCCCTATAGGGCCCAACATGGCTGACCCAAAAAGTTCGCAGCACATCCTCGGAAGAGAACGAATAAGAACACGTATAGAAAGTTTGAGTGAAACGTACCAATTTTGTTAAATCGTGGTGACAGGAAAAATAATAATAATAACTAGAATTCGTATCGAATACGAATACGATGGGCTTTCCAGAACGATTTGAATTCTAAAAGAAACCAATTTTATTTTGTTGAGAAATGAAATATCTCACTTAGGTGATAAATGCGAAATCCGAAACATCTTGGTACAAAATGGTACAGGGACGAAACACCCCTTTGATTAACGATGCCTTTTAACTCCTATTTATTGTTTTCCAAAATCATAATCATATGTCTGGCATAAATGATAAAACTACCAAACTCTAACTCTCTCTCTCTCTCTCTCTCTCTCTCTCTCTCTGTCTCTCTCTCTCTCTGTCCAGGATGCGTGAGAATATGGCTACCCTTTTTCTCAGCAGCATTATTGATACCTTCACTGCCCTTCCCACGAAGACAAACAAGCCCATTTTGATCCCCCGACTCACAAATGACACAGTGTTCTAGTCTTTCCATTTGCAAAACTAGAGCTGTCTGCATAGCAGGACTTATATCCCATAGGCGTCGGAAGCAAACTGAAAGTGGGGGGGGGGCTGAACCAACTTAAAACACACGCGCCGGCAGTGGGGGGCTAAACCGACTTTAAGCCCCAATTGTCAACATCTATGCCTATCTTTGCAAAAAAAGTGGGGGGGGGGCAAGGCCCCCCCCCCCTAGCCAGCCCCCGGCTCCGACGCCTATGTACCCCCGCCCCAACTTTTTTGACGAAGGTAACACTTAAACTTAAAGATAAATTCACTTTTCAAAACTTCTTAACCAGACAGACAGACAGACGGACAGACAGACGGACAGACAGACGGACAATGTGATTCCTATATACCCCTAAATCTGTTTGCGGAGTATATAACAATGTTAGAACAGATGTAATTAAAATGAGAGGAAATAATTCTAACTAAATATATGATGATAACTAATGGCAATATAACACGAATGGGTGTCCATACACTGCGAAACCCAAAATAAGCAGAAAGGTATTAAATGTTAATCGTTTTCTATAAAAATAATGTTTTACGAATATGCACTTGATCAAATGTTATTTTCAATTAAATTACGGCCCCTATAACGGGAATTTTAAATGAATTGGGAGTGCGTGGCTTCACATTTACGACGACACGTCACCCCCCCCCCCGTGCTTTATTTTAGCATTCAAGGGCATACACCCCTTTCGCCCTCATAAATCCGCTTCTGCTCTCTCTCTCTCTCTCTCTCTCTCTCTCTCTCTCTCTCTCTCTCTCTCTCTCTCTCTCTCTCTCTCTCTCTCTCTCTCTCTCTGCGTATGAATTTGAGGCGAATAGATAAAAAGCCGTTTGACGGCCGATATTTGTTTTCCGTATGCGTGAATAATAATAATTAAAAAAAATCGATAATCTCTTTTGTGTATAGGGGCGTATGTGTTTTTACTATAAGCCCGTCACATTGTCTACCCGCTCTAATACATATCGGTTTGGTTCTCGGGGAGGGCTAACCTCTATACTTAGTAAGCATTAGTACTGTCTACCCGTCAGTCCGAATTGTAAATATATGTTTGTTTGTTCATGTCGGAAACAATTCTTAATGAGTATATTTGCGTGTTTTTCGGTCTGTGTGTCTGTCAATATGTCTGTCCGTTAGTCAGTCCGCTTGTCTCTGTGTCTTCATATGTAAATTATGTATGTATGTGTCTCTGTCTTCATTTGTAAATTATGTATGTTTGTTTGTGTCGGGGAAAATCGGTACTATTTTATAGTCTTATGAATGTGTGCGTGCGTTTATTATTTTTCCGTAAGTGTGTCTGTGTTTTAGTCAGTGTATAAAATTGATTAAATTGAAAGTTTATGTATATTTTCTTTGCATAATTCCCGACATAGCTGTTATAATATTTCCTATACTATTTTTGTTTGTTTATTAAAAAAAGAAAATTACTACTACGAGTTTTTGAGACGGTCCCTCTACTTTTGTAATTCGGAAACCCGTAGATATATTTTACTGCATCCAAACACATTAACATGCTTAATGGGGATAGCTCCTTGGCTCCTGGGTCTATGCGTAGGGAACTTTTGCTCGATTAAATTGAAACTTTATGTATATTTTCTTTGCATAATTCCCGACATAGCTGTTATAATATTTCCTATACTATTTTTGTTTGTTTATTAAAAAAAGAAAATTACTACTATGAGTTTTTGAGACGGTCCCTCTACTTTTGAAATTCGGAAAACCCGTAGATATATTTTACTGCATCCAAACACATCAACATGCTTAATGGGGATAGCTCCTTGGCTCCTGGGTCTATGCGTAGGGAACTTTTGCTCGATTAAATTGAAACTTTATGTATATTTTCTTTACACACACGCGCCGGCAGTGGGGGGCTAAACCGACTTTAAGCCCCAATTTTCAACATCTATGCCGATCTTTGCAAAAAAAGTGGGGGGGGGCTAAGCCCCCCCCCTAGCCCGCCCCCGGCTCCGACGCCTATGTACCCCCGCCCCAACTTTTTTGACGAAGGTAGCACTTAAACTTAAAGATAAATTCACTTTTCAAAACTTCTTAACCAGACAGACAGACGGACAGATAGACGGACAGCAGACGGACAGACAGACGGACAGTGTGATTCCTATATACCCCCCAAATCTGTTTGCGGGGTATATAACAATGTTAGAACAGATGTAATTAAAATGAGAGGAAATAATTCCAACTAAATATATGATGATAACTAATGGCAATATAACACGAATGGGTGTCCATACACTGAGTTTTTGAGACGGTCCCTCTACGACAACTTTTAAGGATTAAGTTTTTAAGAACAACTTTAACGTTTTATATGATAAATTCAGAAATACTTTCATGTACTGTTTTTATTGTTCGAAAAAGACGAGTTTTCTCTGTCCTATATGTACTCTAACACACTATACACGAATTCTAATTGGGACTCGTAATTATTTTTTGAACCAACACGTGCCGAAGATTCAGTAACTAATTCTGTAAAATATCTTAGTTTAATTCCCTACAGGAATCTCATACATATAGTTATCCAAAGAGTTTTAGTACACGAGATATTAAATAAAGAAAAATACTACATTTAACATAACAGAGTTTCCGCCCGACGAGTCTTGTTCAATCGTATACGGTTTTTATTGATAATTTAGACATGACTCAGCAAAATTTCACTATTCTTACCAGTTTATACAAATCCTTAATTTTTGAAAGTGTGTTGTCTTTACGAAACTTTTGATCAATTGATATGATGATCCGTCACTTTCTCTATCAGTTGGTAAAAAATTGACGTTTTGCGTCAAACGTTATGACGTAATTACAGAAAAACAAAAATTGGGTTCGGAAGTCGTAGTCCCTTTATTTTTTTTTTCAAAAACATTCCAAAAACTATACAGCGATGCACGTTTGCTTTGTCAATCGTTACTGAGAGTTTCAAATGAACTGATTCAAAATGACGTGAACAACCGTAGCACACGTAACGAAAATCGATGCACAGGCCTGCAACGTTTTACTTACAATTTCTTCAAAATCATCAATTTGAATTGAAGTATTTTAAATGTTTTCATAATAAATAAGTATGCGTAACATGTGATACGAAAAATTCGAAATTCGAAAGAAGAGTGCACGAGATATGTGCTAAGGACCGAAAAAGCGCATTTTGGGTCAGAATTCTAAAGTACCAAATAAAAAATTCAGTCTGACACATTACAGAGATAAAAGACGTACTTTCTCAACGTATTGTGTGAAAAAGAATTCAAAACGTTCGAAAAAACGTCAAAAACGTCGGATTTGAAAATTTACGTCAACGTCAAAATTTGACGTAGGAAAAAAATAAGACATTTTTTCAACACAAAACGTGACAAAATGCCCAAAAATGAACTTTGTTTTTCGAAATTCGGACGAAGTAAAAAATTCGTGATTTTCGGCGAATTTTCAATGCGAATATCTCGGAACCCTTAAGAGATATGCAAAAATGAAGTCGACCATGCATCCTCGTCTCAGTGAGGAGAATCTAAATCTCAATGCACAACGAAATCGCACGAATAATTTCTGCAAATTGAGACCTCATGATAAAATCACGAAGACAGGGCGGGCCCCTATAGGGCCCAACATGGCTGACCCAAAAAGTTCGCAGCACATCCTCGGAAGAGAACGAATAAGAACACGTATAGAAAGTTTGAGTGAAACGTACCAATTTTGTTAAATCGTGGTGACAGGAAAAATAATAATAATAATAATAATAATAATAATAAGAATAAACACGACAATAACAATAGGGTTTTCCACTAGTAGTGGAAAGCCCTAATAATAATAATAATAATAAGAATAAACACGACAATAACAATAGGGTTTTCCACTAGTAGTGGAAAGCCCTAATAATAATAAGAATAAACACGACAATAACAATAGGGTTTTCCACTAGTAGTGGAAAGCCCTAATAATAAATTGCTTAAAATAGAGGCAGATTTGACGTGAGGGTCCCCTGTCCAATCCGACCGAGAGGATCGAACCCAATCTTTTACAGAGAGTTGCCGGTCCCTGCACTCTGAGTAACTCAGAGATTGATCGAATCTTTGGTTAGACACCATCAAACTTCAGAATTTACTGAAATATGAGAATATTCCCAAAATGATCCGACTATCCAATCATTTTTTTTTCTGGATTAGGCAAAGTTGAGTAGAATCTTTAGACTCCCGATATGCGTACAGAAAATGCAAGTGCAATCCTTTTACGTGTGAATATGAAAATAAGTACATATTTAAAGTATACCTGCTGAACAGATTCGGCAAACATTAGTGGCGAAATCTATTTATCATATTTTAGCAATTTATATATTTATATATTTCTTCATTATTTCATATAATTATGACATATGAACATCTTAATAACGAATTGTGTTGTTTTAAACTTGTCAAATATAATTATGTCACATACATGATAACTATGTGATGTTGAGTGTTCAGTTCACAAATGCCATACTTGTGTGACCCATCTCACTTTATGTCATAAAAGTATAATACATCTCAAGAAATCACGTGACATATGTAGACGTAAGTCTAGATGTGACGTACTGAAACTAATTTAAGGAGCATTAGCTGTGTATTTTTTTTTTCAAGATTACTATTTAGATTGATATACCATCAGCGTCGGAAGCAAATTGAAAGTGGGGGGGCTAAACCAACTTAAAACACATACACACGCCAGAAACGTCTGAGGCTAAGCCCCAATTTTTAACACCTATGTCTATCTTTGCAAAAAAAGTGGGGGTGGGGGCTAAGCCCCCCCCCCTCTAGCCCCACCCCGGTTCCGACGCCTATGTATACAATAACTAAAAATGAGATATACACAAGCATTAAAATTCATAAATCCCTGCACATTTTGTGAAAATTGCATGAGAAACCCAGTTTGGCAATTATTCACTTGCAATTGATTAATTCAAAGGGGGGGGGCTTAGCCCCCCCACACTTTTTTTTTTGCAAAGACAGACATAGGTGTTGAAAATTGGGGCTTAGCCCCCATACGTTTCTGGCGTATGTGTGTGTTTTAAGTTGGTTTAGCCCCTCCACTTTCAATTTGCTTCCGACGCCTATGATTCTAATAACTACAAATCTGCGTGGTTATATACAGTACTCATTGTGATTTATGAATGGTATGAGAGAGAGAGAGAGAGAGAGAGAGAGAGAGAGAGAGAGAGAGAGAGAGAGAGAGAGAGAGAGAGAGAGAGAGAGAGAGAGAGAGAGAGAGAGAGAGAGAGAGAGAGAGAGAGCATTAGTTTGCTATTCGCAATGTACTTTTGGACGGCTTGTATTAGTTTCGTATTACAGTCATTACTTTTGTCCCGATTCCCATACAATATCATATGGTATGTTCCTATGTCCGGACCGGATTAAAACCTAGACTGATGTTCAAATTGAAATATATGGACCGAGTATTTATGGACATGTTTGCAAGTTAAACTGTAAATTTCCCACCCTACGACATAATGTCACAGAGGTCCCTATAACATCAATAAAATAATATGAAAACTTCGCCATATAAATGATGAGGTGCTGGTCATGAGTATGACCGAAAACTTCATCAAAACATACCAGATCCGGTTACGTTACGTATCAGATTATAAATGTTCGGGACTATTTGTGTTTCTGTTAAATTTTGTTTACCAGCTTGCCTTAACCAGGGTATCCAGTCTAAAGGTATTTTATGAAAAAAATCCAAAAAAATCAACAAATACATTCTATTTTTATCTTTCAACAAATATTAAAAAATATTTGATCATTTGCATACATGAAATAAAGACAAACAGCTGGAAAGTGAAAAGAGCGATACACATTTTAAATCAGTCAAAGAGTGTATCAAAAGCGTCTCACAAACATTGATTTCTGTTTAGTTTACTTGACGGCGGGACAGTCATAGATAAAGAATAATCGTAAGTTATTTGAAAATAATCTCATCTATATATATTTTCATGAATTTAGCAATTATTAAATTGAACGCTTCATTAATTAACGTTCCCATACATAGTCATTTCTGATTTAAGTTAATTAAATCACGATTGATGCTAATCACCGAATCAGCCGCCTGAGCCGGGTTGGCACATGCATTTTGATTTCGACTCTTGACTTGAGTATTTCAGGTATATTTGGTGGTTTGACAATTTTTAGGTTTTTTATAGCGACGTGGTAATCTGTCACATTTTCGAGGATGAAATACGAATTATATCAAAGACTACGGCTATGGAGATAGATTGTTGCTGTCAATTTCACTGGTGCACGAAATGTCTACATTGTCATTGTTGTTGTATTTATAGTCTGTGTCACATTAGGTGTGTCCACTGGTTTTGGCTGATCAAAATAAAATGGTTGATACCTACCTCTTAAATTGAACATAGTGATATTCTATGCATATTGAGTAATTTATCCATGCCCATGACAAATAGAAATCAATCCATTTTATTATAGATATTCACACTCAAATTACCCCATCAAGACTTTTCCATGTCTACTAATGTCCGAAAATGGAAGTGAAAGAAAGGGAACGTTTATTGGTCATACTGATTTAGCCTGATAAACAAAGTATGATTGGGCCAGGATTTCAGGCTAATACTAGATGAAATCATCTGATAAACGTGTTTTCAGAACTTTTTGAGTATTATCATACGAAAGACATGTTTTCGGAACGTCCTGTGTATTATCGTTTTGTATTGTGAAAAGAAAGGTTGCTGTTAATACACAATCACTGATTCCTTACGACAATAAAATATTGGGAGTTATTCCCCTTCATATATAACCCTTTTGTCAAGAGAGGCGCAAGTATACATGTATTAATGATTACTCCCATGACCCAATTTATTGACATCGCATGGATAACACATGTACAGAGATTCCTGTAGTAGTGTTGAATCTAGAGCAACATAGCATGGCGCCGCGCCATGCCCTTTTTTATGATGTCAATCGCCAATAACGCCCCCCGCCCCCTTAAAAAAAATCAATTCTTCGGCGAAATTGCTTGTGAAACCCCCATCCCTATTGTTTACTCTTTAATCTGTTAATTGCCCCCAATTACCCGTGTCAAGACTGTGTATATTTCACGGCTGATCAGTTTAAATGGCCTCAGGTAATCACCCGAGATAGGGCTGTCAAACGACTCATAGGTGATTGGGAATACATGTATCGGCAAACTCGCTGAATTTCCGCTATTTTCAAATGGCTAGAAAATTAAATGTATACATAAAATGTTTGTAAAAATATATGTACAAGCAAATAAAACAATGTTTTATTTCAAAATATCCAATTAAATAAGGTTATGTGCTGCTATGTGGTTGAATTCATCGTTTGAAGCAGGCTCTAGTTCGCGAGTGGGAAAATACCTTGTCTCCACGGACACGTTGATTTTAAACCGATTCACGCAAATTGCTTGTAGTTGCCTGTCGTACGAAGTACTAATATACATGTTCATATGTAGGAATTCACCAAGGACTTTTTAAAGCCATAATCGCTGTGAAAATACTGTAAATGGGAATAAAGTCTTCTGCCAAATCTAAAAACAAATTTGTTCTCGGACTTTATCGACTTCGTGTCACACGACTCCCGGAATTCTCGGGACTTTTCCTTTCCTATGTGATATAGTGAGGAAAAATTCAAATAGGTCTAAATCTAACAAATTTGTTGAATTTATTTAGATAATTTAAGCATGACAATCGATTACCAATTTAGGAAATAATTTTTGTCACATATCAAAGTGTAAATTATGTGTCAAATATTTAACTTGAGACATTTACTAGCTTGTTTTAATTAATCAATAGACAAATTTCACAACTATTTTTTTTAGATTCTTATATAATATATATATTTCTGGATTTGCAAAAAAAAATAATAATAATAAAAATAAAAACTTCAGGCCAGGGCTAGCCCTTGTGCCCCTTTTTTCATTGAAAAAATTATTAAATAATTCTTTTTCTAGAAAAACTATCTTTTGTTTTTTTTAAATATTTTTAAAGAAAAGTATTTAAAATGTGTTAATGGAGCTCCGAGAATATGCACAAGTTCTAGTGCAGGTGCCTTCAAAACCAATTTACGCATTTAAAGTGCCCTTTCAAACTGAAATTGTGTGCCCTTTCACACTGATTTTGTGTGCCCTTTTCATATCCTAGATTCAACACTATGTAGGAAGAGTATTTTCAAAAATTGAAGTGACCAAACAAACAAAAAAGTATGTAGAAAAGATAAAGGATATTATTTTTTTCTTTTTAACTCACCTGAACCAAAGGTTCAAGTGAGCATTTCTGATCACCTTTTATCCATCGTCTGTCTGTCTGTCCATAAACTTTTTACATTTTCGACTCCTCCAAAACTGCTGAAGGGATTTTGATGAAACTTTATTCTTTCGGAACACCTTGCTGTTTACTTGAAGAGCAAACTTGCCTCAGTGGCCGAGTGACAGCAGGAAGTATATCGCCTTGTTTGTGTTTTGGAAGGGGGCTTGATCTTTGGAAAAACGGAATAACTTTTGGATTTACTGTAGATGAACTAACCATTTCTGATATTTGAAGTAAAATCATTGAGGATTGTCAATTGATATACAAGCTGAATGAATTTACTATAGCATTAATGATGTTGATATTTTAGGTCTGCATATAGGACAGAACATATACATGTATAGCTATAGATAGTGATTATAGGTGTGGAGGTTTCAAAATGTGGTCTCAAAAGACAGGTTCCAATCATTCCTTTTACCATTGACTGGTTAAGCCTTAAGGGTTCGGGTTCTAAAATAAAGATCCTTAATAATGTAACAATTCATTATGGCTTTGCCGCTTGAGGACGAGGGTACATGTATCCTTCGATATTGGCCCAACTGTTTATTAGTTTTAGGTCCAATATTCATAGATCAGATTGTAATTTGTATAAATGTCAATAAAACCTACATGTACATGTTGTATGTACAATGTAGAATGAATATAATTAAATGACTGAGCTTAAAGCCAATGAAGGCATACATGTACAAGTTGTCAAAATTGATTTTTATTTTGTATGAAATGAATTGAAATGCTCATAAAAAATCATGAATTGAAAAAACTTGTTATAATATCGTAATTTCATTTGTGAAAAGAAATCGGACGTTAGTTATAGACAAATTAACAAAAGGATTCTTTCACGGATGGAAGGATGTTCAATTGTCTATATGTATTTTATTCGATCTAGGCATAAAAAATTGAATCAAGAAACCAAAACAACACTTGTCCATGACAATATAAATTTTTAGCTGTCAGGTATCATGCTGAAATAGCAGATTTCTTGTTTGTTCTAAAAACTGCAAACATACATGTAATTTGTTTTGATCATGTAATTCCAGTCTGTACATGTATGTATGTATATATGCAAAAATATACTTTGTATGTAAATATACTCTTAAGTGTTAAAGGTATTCACAGGCATACATGTATTGTCCAGTATTTGATGTCAGATAAAGATATATACATTGTACATGTATGTCATTACAATACTATTAAATTAGAATAAACTTTGTAGATCAAAATTGTGATGATTGTCTCCCTTTATCCAGTTACATTGTACGTCACTTTTATTTCCATTTGCACAGTAATTGACTCGCTCTTCAGTGGAACAACAACAACGTATTGTTTTGTTTGACATTGTTAGCCTTTTGTAATTTATCCATGCTTTGAACATTTTCACCCGTTTACAACTTTACCTATTGTAAATAGTTTTAAAGGTACATCAATTGTACATTTTGTAAGTAGATTAACTTGTATGTATACAGGAGCTATCATTTACCTGCAAGGCTGCCAGGGACATGTCAAGTTGATATTTGCAGTGGATGATATTTCTGGGTGTGATAACAAATTTGACACTTTTCCGATTTGGAAAACCTACAATTACGGTACATGTACAGTTGCAGGGTTGTGACAGATCTCCTCTCTAGGTCTATTGTTTGGAGGCTTTTAAATTGAGGAAAATACATACATTTTTGTTCATCAAGATGTTCTTTTAACAGTAAGCTTTTATTGTTTTAATTATTAGAACTACTCATACATACATACATACACATATATATATATATATATATATATATATATATATATATATATATATATATATATCTACTAAACTCATGATCAGAGATGCTAGTATTAATGTACATATGCCATGTATTTAGACGAATTATGTGGGAAAGTTTGCCAGTTTTCTTGCGGAAGGTTGGTGGTCTTTACCCGGGTAACCGGGGTTTCTCCTCCACCAATAAAAACTAGACGCCATCATAGGACTGAAAAATTGTTGAGTATGGCGTAAAACAAAAAATCAAAGCCATGTTTTTAGAAAGTGTTACTGTTGCAGCATAAGATGGTATACAAACAATGTAGTTGTATTACAAAATTATGATTTATTTTAATTTTAAAAAAGCATTGAATGTCAACACATACACACATTTGTATATTGAAAATGCACATTGTTTTCCTTATTTACTAGATGGTTAAAAAAGGAAAAATGTACATTATTAAGTGAAGGGTGGCACGCCACAATACATCATTCATGTATTATGTATAATGTATTCAGGGATTTTCTACCCTTTCATACAGGGCCAAAATAAGTCCCCATTCCCAATGCAAAAACAATGCATTTTTTCCCAATTTGCAGTCAAAATTTCCCAAATTGAAGTCAAAATGAAAATGAATTTGAAGAGATTATTATATATACATGTATTTTCACATTGTTTTGTGTACATGTATTTCTAGATTTTCCCAGTTTCAATAAAACTTTTCTTAAATTCCCAATTCAAAAGACCCAGGCCCCATTCCCAAAAGAGTGTGGAAAATCCCTGGTACCGGTATTTGTATATATAATACACATGTAAGTGTACGTGTATCATTTATACATTGTATACCCTACTGGGTATGTCCATGTAATGTATGTATATTAATCTAAGTAGAGTGTATGAGGGTGACAGCTGTACAGTGCAGGTGAAGCATTGAGAATTTTAGCTCGTTCAAAACGTTTTATTCCATTATAGTTTATTTAATTTAATAAAATGTCACTAAAAATTGGCCACACCTCAACGTGAAAAAATGTCGCTAATTAATTTTCCAAATTTGAAATGCTGTGGCCATATACAGAAAAACTTATGTATATATATATATAAACGACCTCCATGGGGATACAAGAAAGCCAGTCTTTATAGGGAGGTGGTCTTTACATAGAGGTTGATTTGTACACAAATGGTACTATTGAGGACAGCAAAAAATGATCTTTGTGACCAGGTGGTGTTTATACACAGGTTGTTGACAGGTTGTTGCTGAAGCAGGTTTTACTGTTTATTCCAAAAATAAGGTATGACTATGCAGGATTTTCAAGAAGAGACTGCCGGAGGCGAAATTGACCGCTTAGAAACAGAATTTGGCCACATAGAAATCCTGCAGATATTATACCCTAGTGAGGTGTGGTCTCTTTCATTCCATATTTGGCCTCTTAAGTGAAATCTTATTGAAAACACTGCTATGAGAGCCCTGAAAGTATGCATTGACTTTGGAAAATGTATTTAATCCATCAACCCCTGGAGTCATATTTGGGCCTGTCCATTTCAAAGAATGGTTAAGTCCACAGTCAGAATTCAGGGGTGTCTGATTTAAAATATAAAGTTTTTTAATGATTTTACATGCAATAATAACATGTTCACTCCCAAATTTTGACATTCGACCATACTATATATATTGATTTGGGTAAATCTAAATGTGACAACAGGGATTGATGAGTTATAAAGCATGTGCATGTTCAAGCCCTTAAAATAGAAGCTAACAGCTGCAGCTGACAGATTCTGTTTGTTGGTTACCATATTTTCAGGAAAAGCACCTTAAAGTTGTCGGCTCTTTTTATCCAGGAAAATATTTTTATCTACACACAATGTAGTTCTTGAAACTCTTCTTTTATGCTTGGGCTACTTTACGTGTATATTTATAACTTTTTCTCTTTCTTAGTTTCTACAACAAAACTGTTGAAACGGCTGATGTACTTGAAAATGTACATGTAAAGTAAAAACTGAAATTATTTTGTACAATATTAATGTATGTAATTGTGTTATATAATCATGTTGTATGTTATTCTGTTGTGTTGTACGTGTATTTGTTATGTTATATAATATATGTACATCAATGTCAGTGTAGGTATGTAATTTTAAATGTTTAACTTTAAGTACATATACATGTATAATGTACCTGTGTTTGCAAGAGAAAACAAAACAAACGACAAAATTGATTTTTCCCACACAAATAAATTCACCGCGCTGCCTTGCTGTATCATGTTGACTATTAGTTTTGTTATTTTTTATCAGATCATCAATATTGTCTGTGGCATTTCAACAAACAAAACATTGTCAAGTGATATGTATGTTTCAGGCGTTTTCTCGTATACAAAAGAGGGTGTCATCATACGACTATAGATTTGGCTTCACCTTTGTAGTACTAAAATCAATCTGTATATCCGATATCAATTTTCCCTTTGAAATTTGAATACATGCTTGAGATGTTTACTTATATATTCTTTTTTTTGCTGATGTTTAATGTTTAGAAAGCAATTAAGACAGGTTTGTCATACCTGTAAAAACCTCACAAATATTGACATTAATCAAACATTGTACATTGGTGTATGCATGTATATTATTATACATGTACATTTGTACCTGTATATAGCTGATACCTGAATGTTTTGGGATCCTGCCCACTGGATCTTCTCAGTTGAAGAATATTCTAATATTAATAGATACAGTACATATGGTGGAAGTTAATATAAAATTCTCATATTTGCTGCTATGAAATTAAGACTACAAAATAACACAAGAGAAGTCGTTCAGTTTACGAATAGGTTATAACAAATACAAATCGTGTAACCTCCTTTTTGTTCCCGATGAATTTCATTTTTAAGTCTTCATTATTATTAAACATGTAACCTGGAGGTTACTGTATATGTAATTCCCTTTAAAAAGTGTGACCTGTATTAGCTGTAAATGGATTATGATGATTTCTGTTATTTTGTGGCCTGATGTTTCCAAGTACACTGAAACCTGCCGTAAGAGACCACCCCCATCCCTCTCGAGACAGGTGGTCTCTCATGATCAAAAGAGGTTTTATCTAAATGAATTATTGAATTTAACCAAGTGGAGAGTCATCATGGCTCTGCGGTAGAGCGCTTGATTGGCAACCAAAGGGTCAAGGGTTCAAGCCTCAGAGGAGGCGACTAGCTATTCCTGTCCTTCAAATGAAACAGTAAAAACCGGGGTCCTGTGTCATAGTACATATGTAGGTGTACTTGGCACATTAAAGAACCCTCATTGCTCAATGACTGTAAGTGGCGAAGATAGGTCAAAATTTGAAATCCTTCACCAGCATCGGTGACATCTCCATATGAGTGATAGATTCTTGAGTGGGATGTTACACTACAATACAACAATAACAATTTGACCAAGTGGTTTTCAAAGCCTATCTCTCAAGACAGGTTCCACTTTATTGGTAAGTAGAAGATTCTTGACATGATATGTTAGAAGATCTCATTATTATATTGGTACATACATGTACAATATCAAAACATAGATGTACAGTTTACAATACACTAAGTGGACACTTTCTGGGTACATTGTAACTGGGTTCTACGTCACCTCCAGCAGTGAAAACTGACCACCAACACATGACGTAAGAATTGGTGAATGTCACGTGATGTAAAACACCATTCATAGCATACATGTAGATAGGGATGTCATTAGAAGGTGGTAACAGGCGAATTTAACCCCCCTACTCTCAGTAAATAGTTGCCTACTTTTGACAAAATTAGATAGACTACTATACAAAAAGACAAATTTTCCTGCTAATTGAACAGTTTCACCTGTTACTAAAAAAGTAATTGACGTCCTTGGTAGATGCTACAGTACAGCTCAGGTGTTTTGTAGATTTTACACAAAACACAGTGGGCATATCACCTGAAAACACTGTGGGAATCCAAGTGGTTTTCTGTGTAAATGTTCACACCTTCAAGGTACAGGTATACCCCCTGGTGTGATTAATTGTTTATTGATGTCATCCCACTCTACAGGTAATTTACCTGAGGAACAGCACTTACTCACTCAGAGATGATGCAACTATTACACTTTTATTTCAATGTAAATCAGTATTTTTCTCAAATGTATTAAAGAGGTTTGACATGTTTGATGGTGATGTTTTAGCTTATTTTACAAATTTTTATTTTGTAATCTTTAAAATTTATATTAAATCACAGACATGTAATCTTTGTCTGATTAAATCTAATAAATAAATTATAATTTATTCAAAATTCTTTACAAAGTTTAGTTATATTTACATGTACATATCCTGAACTTTAACCTCCTAAATCTTAATAATCCACTAGCTAAAAATTAAATAAAATTAATAATGATCTGTGCAGTTCTACTGAAGAACAATTAACATAAACACAGTATCTGAAAAAGTGATATATCATAATAGAAAGACTTCAGTCTTAATACAGTTGATTTATGCTATTATTTACTTGTTGCTGTTGTTAATTTCTATTATTATATTTTATTTTGAATTTTGTTTCCAAAACTCCATTGTTACAAATATATAGAAAAATAAATATTGCTTGAAATATCCTCTAATTTGTTTTAAATATACATATACATGTTGCAAAATAGCAACAATATACATAAAATGTAGGGGAGGTTGTAGGAAGGAAAAATAAAAAAAATATATATATATATATTTTTAAATTACACTGTTTGGCCAGTCTTTGTTGCTTAATTAATTATTTCATCTGTTATGTATTTGTTGTTAATTTGCTATTTTATTTATCTATTTAGGGGTTATAGTAAGCAACTTAATTTGGAATTAATTACTGTAACAATAGATTAATAATAATTTAATTTGGAAATGCATGTAACTTATACATGTCTAAGTTGCATCAACAAGCTGGCTGGACTTGGGAATTAGAGACAATTAGAAATCTTCAATTTGAATGACATTCCCCAAAACAATAAAAATCACCCATGCGTGAAACCTACCAGGCCATCTCAACCAAGCGACACTTCCTGACATTCTGTTTTGATAAGACAAGTAAGAAGTACATGTAACAACATATTAAAGACAAAGGACATTGATAATCCGGGTGAACTACATATATTAATTTATTACGATCCATGCAAGTTTTTTTTTTTACTGATATGTAGCCAACAGTTTTGGGCGCACCGGTACGAACTTGACTTCGATCTGGATTCTATAATGTATTAATGATGAATAAAATCAGTTACATCAGTCACCATGATATTTTGGTGATGGAAAATACAGATACATTGCTAAAAACTCAACAGAAAATGACGATATTTTCTAATTTTCTCTCGGACTCAATGTTTTTTAAATCAGAAAAAAAAATCCGCCTGAAAAAAAAACTGCTCGTGCTACGGGGTCGGTTACATTCTTCCTTCTTGAAAACTATCTATCTAAAAAATGTCGGGAATCTTCATATTCAATACAATAAACTGATATTATAAGTCGTAAACGTAAATCATTTCCCCGGCGACCCAAGTCATGAATCGTGTAGGCTACAGCATTTATGGTACAGGTAGATCACGTGATTCTCGGGAGAATTGGTACATCACTCGTAACTTAGAACGACTTCGGAGCGTGGAAAATCGAGTTTTTGTATTTTGTATTACCAGATGAGCAAAACATAAATATGATTTAATTTATTAACTCTGTGTTTCTTTCGTCGACATGGTTCTCGGAATGAAGATGTCGGCGGTCGTTTTTACCCACATACTCGAATGACGGTTGTCAATTTCGGCGCATGAAAAGTCGAGTCCTTTACTTTATACGAACTTATAGTGCACAATAAATATATTCAACTGAAAAAACATTGTTATGATTTTTTTGTTTCTCTCGACGACAGAAATTTCAAATCATGACAAAAGTTGAAATAGATCTATGTTATTCGGGGACATCCCGATAGTCCGACGGTTCGATAGTCCGACGGTCCGATAGTCCGATGGTTTGATACTTTTGGTACATTTTTTACCCCCCTTTGACTTTTTTCAGTTTCATTATAGAAAATACATATAGGGAGCGGGGGGGGGGGGGGCAGGGGGCGGCCCCCACTTTTTTCTGACCAAATTTTTTTTTTAATAATATCATTACATCTGGAATACAGAGCTATTGAATGAGGGGGGTCTACTTTTCGCTACGCTCGGCAAAATAATTTCTAGACTGCGTCAAATATTTAAGTTACTTTTTGTTCTGTTTAATCCTCTTGATAGCCATGAGATTTAACTGTCGGACTATCGGACCGTCGGACTATCGACATGTCACCATGTTATTCACCATCGGACTGTAGGCCGAAATGTGCAACGTCGTCACATTTAGATTTTTTGCTTTACCGAGTAATTTATTAATAATAAACGAAAATAATATATAAAATTTCCCCGATTAATTCATTTAAAGTAAATGTAGAGTAGTCTGTTTTCTTTTAACAATCGTAAGTATACATCTGATGTTAATTAGGTATAGTACGGGTGCTAGAATCTCACATGTAAATAAGTAAAAAAAAAAAAACATGTACACGTAATATCCTTAAAAAATTCCACAAACTTTTCTTGCCTGTTAGTAAGACCCTTTTTTTTATAAATCTAGTGCAGGTAGATTATCGATAAGACAAGTCATTACGCCTCAGTGATTTTTGCTTCTCTCCCGATGAGATGAGAGGTGCCGACAAGTGTTGGCTCACAATATTTTATGACCCCTTATTTGGGACAAAAAACACAGTGTTTTTTCAGATTTTCCACGGGGCATCTTCCCACTGTGATCCGTGGAAAAATTACGAAACACGTGAGCCGTACTGTAGGAATAGGACTCGGGTCTAAATTTGTGGCATTCAAATATAGCATACCCAGGCCACAAAATTACAGAAAACATCGTAACCCATTCACAGGTTACGCTTAAAGGAATGACGGTAACCTGCAGGTTACGATAGCAATAATGAAGACTTATATTTATGAAATTCGTCAAGAATGGAAATGAAGTTACGTGATTGGTTATTTGTCGTAACCTCCGTTTAACCCAAACAATCACTTCCATGTTATTTTGTGGTCTCTGCATAACGATACATGTACATGTATATGTAGATGCTAGGAGTAACACTTAGGTCTAAATTTGTGGTACTTCACATATATGTACAAATGTACATGTACAGCAAGCATTCTAATTTCTATGCCTCTCCTTACACTTGACAGTTTTTTGGGTTTTTTTTTGGTATTTCTTCGAATAGCCAAGAAAAGTTTGTAAAAAAACATAGTTTTGTTTGTTTTCTTTTTACCCAGATCTGGTCCTTGCTTAAAAAAAAACCCCCAAAAACCTGCACTTATGTAACTTAAGGTGAACATGTTTTAGTCAGATGTAAAAAACAAAATTAATACAAATAATATACAAAGCAAATATATGTAGACAGAAAGTGTTGGTAACATTTGTGACAGTTTTTTTGTTGTTCGGTGTACTTTTCTATGTAGTTTATCGGGAGTGACTCACGGCGAATAAAAAGAGAATCTTGCCGATAGTCTGGAAACTTTTATTGTGTGTCGGTGGAATGCTATACATGTTAACAGCTGTTGTATGAGTAATATACAATTGTACATCATCTTATTCTTAAGGTCAAAGGTCATGTAAAAGAGAAGTGCAAAAAAGACTTTTTTTTTCTAAGTTTTCCAGATTTTAAGTTAATCTGTTTGAAATCTACAATTTGTAAATTACAAATGTATACATGTAATTAGCTTTAACTGATTTTTATATGTAAATTAAAAGTATAGAACATTTAATGACAATGTAACTAAAAAAGTCTATAATTTGATCTTTTGGCTAAATAGACTTTGACAGAGAGGAGTAAATCTACATGTACATTTGTATGTCACTTCAGTAGATCTCCGTTTTAAAAATAGAGATATGGAAGAAAGAGATGTCATGGATGCCATTATGACATCATTGTAAATGACGTCTTTACTTTTTACATGTACATCATTAATTTAAATACAATCTAGATGTCCAGAGGGACAAAAACTATATTTGTACATGTTATGACTTTAAAAACTATATTTTGAAATGTTGAGTATTTTTTTTTAGCTCATTAGGTCATCTTTGAAAAATTATAAGATTTTTCATATTGTAAGAAAGAAAAAGAAAAATAAGTGCTCAAAACTGCTTAAAAAATGGGTCAGGGCATTTTAGTTAGATTGGTCAGGTAACATAAAAATTTTTTTTTTTTTGGCTTAATTATATGTATTGCATAATTCTTGTTCCATAGCCATAGGACAGTTCATATTGATATTTATACATGTATAAATGTACACAACATAATTTTGAGTCATTTAATATGAATATGCATGTCCAGTGGTTAATAGATCCTTTTTTGGGGACAGGGTCCCGTACGCTCCCAGATGGGAATTTTACGCCGCAATGGACCGAATTAGGAAAAAGTAACTACCGGTATTTACTATGGTCATTCAAGTCATGAGAATAAAGCACAAAACTTGTGATTCATTTTATAGCTTCTCTTATTTAACTGACAACATGGATTTCACCTGAAGACTTAAAAGTACAGTTCATCCATGTACTAAATTCTCCTTTTTGTTGTTTTATACTGAATGTAAACGACATGGTGAACATAATTGGAAACTTTTTGCTCAAAATTGGGGAAAATTGTTGATTTTCTTGCATTGGGAATGGGTCCTTTTACAGGACCCGCATGTTGATGATATTAATCCTTGATGTCATAATTTATATACATGTATTGAGCTTTTATGAAATGTACAGGAGTTAAAAATGAATAAATTTGGTGACTTTAAGGGCCCAGATCTCTATATTATGAAGTAGAGATTTTTTGCCAAAATTTTTATATGTTAATGTTTACATGTACATTTTACACTCTCTCAATCTGCATGTCAGAGGTTAAAGGTTATATAGGCTGGCTGAGTGACTTTGATATGAGGGACAGATGTACAAATGTATGTTTCATAATTGACTGTTTGTTTTTTTTATTACAAACACATCACTCACTTACAGACTGCTGTTATACATGTACTCCCACTAAAAGTCTGTTTACAACAGGAAAAGGATAAAACTGGACTCTCAAGATAGATGTGAACATAAATACCTGTGTTCCGTGTTCACTACATTAGAATCTGATAAATAATAATTTGATTACCTGTGAAAGTGTATTGATATATATATAACACACCTGGTATACATGTATGTATATTGCGATTGTGTAGAGCCGCACATGAATCATGACCTAAATAGGGACAGTGTAATAACGCCTGTCAATTTTATTTAGTAACGAACAGCGATCATCACAGGTAAGAATATGTTAGTACAATGATATAATAGTAAAACATAAGTTGACGTTGACTGTGTACACAGGTACCATAGATTCCTCTCGCTGCTGATTAGATTTATAGCCACAGGTATGATATAGATAGAGTTTAGATATTACATGTACATGTGTATGGTTGTACTGCTGTACGGATGGACTAAGATTATAACAAGTAAGATCACATGTACATGTATCTATTATTTTTTCTTGTTATGATGCGTAGTTTTAGAATGATAACAGAAATTTTGACTCGAAGTTGTACATTTTTTACATGTGTGTACATTTGTAGGTTTTGCTCCTTGCTGCATAGAGAGTTTACAATGTTTAAGTAAAGTGATGTGGCTCGATGTTTTATGAATGAACCAGTATTATTTTGTCAGTAAAGATCTCGTATTTTTACATGTATTTGTGGAGAAGTGTTATGAGACTTTGAATGTATCTTATAGTTATACATATTCTCGTAATTCAGTAAATGTACATACATGTCAATCATCTCGGGATCCTATCTAGATCTGTGCCCGCGATTGTAGGTACATGTATTTTGCGGTTCATGATTTCGTTCAACCTGAAAATCAAACAAGTCAGCCGGTATGTTCTTTCATTTCATTTTCAATTTATCAAATATAAACTTTTCATTTATGATTTATTTTACGTAACGATCAAGATAATTCAATTTATATAAATGTCTATCATTGGCTTTTGAGTTTATATTTGATGTTGGCGGTGTAGCGGTGCTTTACTGTAACTGGGTATGTTCTTCTTTTCAATTAATCAAACATAAACTTTTTAATTTGTTTTGTGTATCAGTCCATATTACTTGTATTCAACTTACATAAATTATCTGTCGTTGGATTTAAATTTGATGTTGGCGTGACAGCTGACGGGGCTTTTTTACCGTCCAGAGGAAACCCGAGTCTGACCTGGCGACCACCACACCATGTCGCATGTACCTCAATGTCCAATCAGAGGATCAAACTCGGGTCCATTTAAGTGATAAACGAGTGTGCTAATATTTATTTATTCATTGACGAAATTTGAAATGCATGCATATGTAAATGTAGTCCTAGAAGTAATTTGATGCTACATGTATGAGTAGAGCTACAGCATATACTATAGTGTATTTATCTATGGAAATTGATCATAATTGATTTTGTTGAATAAAATAAAAATGTTGCAGAGAGAAATTGATACCTGGTATAATATTTGACAGCAGTTTTGTTAATTACTGCTTATGATATGATATTATGAGCGACATGTTCATTTACATCATCCTGTTAATTTTAGCTCACTTTGGTTTTCTAAATATGTCTAAAACGCCTGCCCTTGTTTTATGGGAAAACGGAGTGGAACCTGTCTTGAAAGACAAACCCTCTCTGTCACTGAAATGTGGTCTATAAGTATAAGAAAGATGGCTTTTAGAATGTGGTTTCACGAGACAAGGTGGTCTCCTGTGACAGTGGTTGGACTCACAAGATAAGTGGTCTTCTATGAAAGTGGTCTCACAAGACAGATGGTCTCCTGTGACACTGGTCTCACGAGACAGGTGGTCATTTCTGACTGGTTTCACAAGACATGTTCTTCAACAGATTTGGATGGTCTTCTGTGGCAGTGGTCTCACAAGATGGTTGGTCTTGACTTATGTGGCAGTGGTCTCACAAGATAGATGGTCTTCTGTGGCAGTGGTTCACAAGATAGGTGGGTCTTGATTTCTGTTGCAGTGGTCTCACAAGATGGGTGGTCTTGACCTATGTTGCAGTGGTCTCACAAGATGGGTGGTCTTGACTTCTGTGGCAGTGGTCTCACAAGATAGGTGGTCTTGACTTCTGTGGCAGTGGTCTCACAAGATGGTTGGTCTTGACCTATGTTGCAGTGGTCTCACAAGATGGTTGGTCTTGACTTCTGTGGCAGTGGTCTCACAAGATAGGTGGTCTTCTGTGGCAGTGGTCTCACAAGATGGTTGATGTTCTGTGGCAGTGGTCTCACAAGATGGGTGGTCTTGACTTCTGTGGCAGTGGTCTCACAAGATGGTTGGTCTTGACTTCTGTGGCAGTGGTCTCACAAGATGGTTGGTCTTGACTTCTGTGGCAGTGGTCTCACAAGATGGTTGGTCTTGACTTCTGTGGCAATGGTCTCACAAGATGGTTGGTCTTGACTTCTGTGGCAGTGGTCTCACAAGATAGGTGGTCTTCTGTGGCAGTGGTCTCACAAGATGAGTGGTCTTCTTTGGCAGTGGTCTCACAAAATGGGTGATCTTCTGTGGCAGTCATCTCACAAGACAGAAGCCACTGTACTGGTATTGAATGTGTAATATACAATTAACTATGATGGCATCTTTGTGTGAAATCATACATTGTACACCTGTTCCAGGTATTGTTCAAATATTGATATTGCAGGGCGAGAAAAATGTACATGAAAATGGCATGGGGATGAATGTTTTAAGGGGTTGGTACTCATTCCCAGTGATGGGTAATTTTTCTTCTAGATCTATAACATCTTACTTTTTAGTCTCTAAAACTTTTCATGAAAAAGATGCATTCAAAATCCTTAAAGTACTGCCATTTTAATTAATTCAAGTCTCCCATCAGAGAAATCAAAGAATATTTAAGTGTTAATGATTCCATGAAAGTTTATAAAAGATTGGGACATACTATAGGTGTCTAGGGACGAGTGGTTTTCCAAATCACTCCGCCCATAGAACGAGTGATTTTTCAGATTTTGTTTTCTCTCCGTGTAAGTGTAATGGCTGTATTGCGTCAAAAAATGTGACAAGAATACCTGAAATATTTTGATGTTAAAGTCAAGGTATGATGGTTTACTGGGTTGTTGAACTTTTGTATGTTTACATGTAGTGGTGTAAGGTACAGTGTACCATTACATGTTTTGTGTAAAAGGTCTTAAGTCTACAATTACTGATTAGAACACAGAAAGGATTGTATTTGTTGAATTGAGAGATGAAAAATTTCCTCCAGAAGAAGGAATTTGACCTTTTTGAAAACTTTGTAAAGTTTGTTGCACATACATGATAAGTTTATGCTTTTGAGCATGAACTTCAGTATAGTCCTTGCAAAAATAAGAATACATGTAGTTCAATATTTTCCCTTTAAAAGCCAACCAAGGCTATTTTTTCGTGTTTCACATTTTTGGAGTTTTCATCAATTTAACTTGATTTCAGAAAATCTAAAAATATCATTTTTAACACCCCCAACTTTTTATCTCGGTCAGTTGATGACTAATTTCTTCACTGTTTTGTGTACAGGTAATGTACATGTACATATTTCAGAATTACAAATAGATATTTAACAGATGAGACCACTGTTGGTTGAAAAATCAGTTCAAAATTAAGAACAAAGATCTGAGAGCATATACACATATTCATGTAGTTGTTGTATGTATACAGGTATCTATTTTGTCTGTCTACTATACCAAACCTTGTTAATGGCTTTTGAACCAAACAAAGTTTTTGTTGCTTTGTTATTTATCACTCTTCAGCTTTATGTTTTGAACACCTTTCCAATTAGACAGCTGATCTCGCTAATTCCTCTCTATAATAATCAAATATACCCAATAAATTTACGAATCACCCACCCCCCCCCCCCCCCCCCCCCCCCCCCCCCCAACCCTCAGCTTTTAGTGAATAAACCCTGCCTAAATTAAAACTGGTTATACATGTAGCCTTATCACAGACAAATTGTGAGCATGGCTGTACATGTAAATTAAAGTGCATGTACCAAACAATAGAAAAAAACAAATCTAGCCCTGTAGACACCCGGGAAAGTTAACAAATGCATGTTTGTATGTTACATATATACGAGGACCAATCTCGGTTAGATCTCAGGATACACGTAATTATAAGAAGTAAAGGTATGTTTACGAGATAGATATCTTGTAATTACCTACACATAATGCTAGTGAAACAGACAGAGCCAATTAATCTTTTAGTGGGGGGGGTTAATAATACCAATCAATCACAGGACATGTTACAATGTATATGTACAGTGAACTTGTAGATCCGTGTCTAAGCCAGCGCCATGCTTAACATGTTTCAGTGGCCGTACATTGATATATTGTGTATACACCAGCCTTCTAATAAAAATCAGATTCTTTTGGCTATTTCTGTGAAAAGTCATGTAAATCTTTGGTTACTTTTTCATCTATTCAGAAAAATATGACTTGATATCTAATCTACATGTACATGTACTTACATTTAACCTTTCAGAAGCTAGAATGATATTTATATTAATACATGTACAGGGTATGTTTTCATATGAATATACCTACCTGCTCTGAATCAAGGCCTGACTAGCTGGGGGTGGTGGGTTAAATGGTGAATGACAGAGTTCTGGATATATTATTTTCAAGTGCAGTGACATTTTGTGAATTCGGTTTGACCATACATGTTCTGTTACCTTGTGTTGGACCAAGAAGATTTTCATCAGACAAAAAACTTGGCTCTGACATTTTTCAGGAATTCTGTCATTATTACATTGTGTACAAGGTCAAAATTGTATAAAAACATGCCCATCTCATTGTTTTGATGTCGTTTCTTGTATTTGTATAAGTGTAGTTAGTGCACATTTGCATGCAGTGGAATCTCTTTGATGTGAAAATAAAGAAAGCGAAGACTTCTTTGAGAGATAGAAATATCAACTCCTCCGACTCTTAGAACTAGTGATGATGAGTCTAAAATCTTGTTTTTGTTTTGCCAAGGATATTCTCTGCGCTGATAGAGGAGATTGTCTTCAAATTTTTAGGTAAAAGTCTGCTTTTAATTAAAGTTTCAAGATTTTGTTTCGAGTGTGCCACTTTTAATACACTGAGTCAGTTTCCAGGTGGTGTATTTGGGTTTTGGGGATAACTTTAATGTAACATCCATTAGACTTCTAGAGAGAATGTAATTTCATCATTGTAAATGAGATCTGAACTTTACAGAGATAGTTCTTGTAAATTGCTTATAGTATTTGACATGTGTGTATGCTTTTACATTTTGTATGGACTCGGTGAAAAAATATTCCTGTCCTCCCCACAGCGAATGACTTTCCATTTGAATCCAAGTTTGAGCTATAACTTTGATATGTAAAGTGTAAAATGGGTTTTTGTGACGATACTGAAATCTAAAGAGTCTCATATTAAAAAAAATGTATGCATATGTACATGTATAGGGTCAGTGATTTTCCGTTTCAGATTTGCTTCAATTCTGCTTTCAGTTTTGGTAAATTTTGTGGGTTTTTTTTCATAAGAAAAAGGATGAAAAATATTTAACAATACAGACTCATAACCATACTTTCAATATTCTGCCACACCAATTTAATTTAAATTTAATAGATTTTAAATAGGGAATTAAATAAAACATATACATGTATATGCAACACTGTATGTTTTGATGATTTTAAAATATTTGATAAATAATTTGTAAGTGTGTAGGCCTATACATATACATGTAGGTAACAAGTTTTGTTGAAATTGTACAGGTAATTTCTAATTTCTGCTGTTCCAAAATTAAGCAATTTAAGGTTCACTGGGGACCTTACATTGAGTACAAAAGCCCATCTCACTGGTCAAAACTTGTTCTCCTTCACTAAAAGCTTATGATTTCTTTACATGTAGATCTTAACTCCTTACTTCTGACGGTTAATGCCAAATGATGACCTATCATCCCTACATATGTAAATGGTATGATCTTTTTCTTTTGTCTTAGACCAGTCTATTATGGTCTGTTAGTTTTCAAAAGGGATAAACTCATTCAAGATCTCATTGGTATAATGCAACATTTTGAAATTTGAGGAATCTTAAAATTATTAGAATGATAAAACCAAAAATCTTTGCAAACAGACATCGGGCAGTCGGCCAGGCCATAATATGTCCGGTAAATTTGAAGGTGTGGGGGTGATATTAAAGGAAAAGTCTTTTGAAATATTGGTGTACAGCAGTTAATGCTACATGAACTTTTTGGCAGACCATGCCAGTTGTTAGTATTGTTGAACGGAAGGTGTAAAATTCAACATCAACTTCACACTTGTACAAAAATGTAGGAATGTCCGTGGGCGAGTTGTTACATGTAGAACATAGTATTTTAAACTATGAAGTCTCTCTCTCACCTCAATTCAACGTGGGTTTCAAGTCCCGCTGGAACCTAAGTTAATTTTGTTAGAAAGTTTGCCAGTTTACTTGCGGAAGGACGGTTCATTTCTCTTCCTGGGTACATTGTAACCATGGTCTCTCCTGCACCAATAAAAATTGGCCGCCACCAAATGACTGTACGATTTTTTTTATGTGGCTAACATGTAAAACAACGTTCAAAATTCGAATACAGATTCAAATATTTGTACAGATAAAAACTGTTCTTTATCGCATATAGGTAAAAGTCATTAATTACCATAGCAACAAATGTTTTATCAGTCACTCATATAAGATGAATTCAGAAAAAAAAGTGAAATGTACAATGCATTGTGACATAATGACCTGTTTATTTAAATCTGTAAATAATGGAAGATTGTGTGAAGACAGCTGTTGGCATTGTGTGTTTTATGATATCATAAGTCTAAAGGGGTTCCAATTTAAAGTCTAGATTTTGATTGTTCATTTTGCATTGCTTTAATTCATACACCCCTAAGGGACACATTTGGACCGGTCTAAGTCATTTATTAATCATCATTTACACATGAGTCCATTGTTGATAGGGGTTGATTAGAAATTATAGGCGCAGATTTACAGATTATAAATCTTTTTAAAATGATATTTGCTTAATGTTTTTGAATAATGTGTATTACATCGTGTGAGGCAGAAAATTACATGCATGTATTTAACACAAGTGGGTCATCACATCAAACAAATCTGATTAATAATTAATTTGTGGCATTACATATCACAACATTCTCCCACAATATTGGGGCCCCATTCCCAATGCAAAATAAATGTTTTTTTCCCCCGGTTGGATGAAAAAAAGAATCCTACTTTGGTGCACAAACCATGACTGTAATAAAAATGAATCAAAGCAGAGGGAAATGAATGTAGGAAAGATATTTCATTACATGCAAATTGTATATACATGTACAGGTAGATTTATATGTAAGCTAATTATTTTTAACAATTTGACACAAATTTACATTAAAATTCCCAATTGTTTGGCCAATGGCAAATTTCCCAAAATAGGCAGAAAAATACAATGTTCATGTACATGTAATGTATTATTGGAAACAATATCAACTACAAAAATGTATTCTTGTTTATTTCTAGCCAAATTCCGCAACAAGACCAACGTTTAGTGGATTTCAGTTTATGAATGAAATGAACATTTTTTTCTCTCTATAGACACTTAGCGGGAGTGCCTTACACCTTGATGGCAACTCCATGCTACTGACGAACTAACAATGTATGTAAATATACATACATGTATATACCTACGTTTGTACCTTCCTCAAGTTCTAATGCTATTGATTTTTATTTCTACTTTTAAACAGGTGCACAGCTGTTTGTGTGAGACATTGATGTGGAGTTTTTATACCTTTGATAGACAGATTCTTGTTGGGAAATTGACATGATGGAAGTCTGTAATTTCTTTTGTGCTTAATCTAGCCTCTAGGTGAGTAAAATGGGGTCAGAGGAAAATATCTGCTTTTTTTGGGACACAAAATGTGTGGAAAATACTGTCCTATTATAAACTTATGACATATATACTGTGGATAAAATGGGTTCATTTATCGAGGTATCTTGACAGTACTTGGTTTAAAGGCACAGGCACTTGTTTCTATCAATTGCGGGAGTGTGGGTGGGGGAGGGGTCGAGAACTACCCAATATGTAATTATCAACGCCCCCCCCCCCCCCCCCCCCCCGCCCCCCACCAACCTTCATTAATAGAAACAAATGACTGGTTAAAAGTATGAATATGCATTAATTATCTGAATGTTTATTGGGTCATGTTTGTACAGTGAAGTCTTTCTATTACGATTGGGCCATGTTCATTTTGGGGGAATTTTTTCATAGTATTGAATTAGCGCTTAAACGGAAACACTACTCACAACGTGACTTCCACGATTCACTGTGGCTAAAAATAGCAATGTTGTAATAGGCAGCCGATAGATGGAATGAAGAATTTTATTTTATATTTCTCGTAAACTCATAATTATGATATCATTTATCAATTTTATTGAAATGACATAGCTAGGCCACCACATAATTGCTGAATTGAACACAAACTAAAATGATGATTTTTTTTAATGGATACATGTAATTGTACTTCTGTATGGTACATGTGTATCTTGGAACTTTTCACTCGAAATGCAGGTTTTTTTTTTTACTGCTGATGTCAGAAGCTAAATGTATAAAGTCTGTTATGATAGGGAACTGCAGGACTCAACAGTCAGGTATGTCCAGTTTGTCCAGGACAAGTCCATTTTTGGACAGGTAAATGTTACTTCTCACGTGTCTGACTGGACAAGTGATATTGTAGTACTACACAAAATGATATCTTTAAATTTTAAACTTGATTTTTGGTTAAGTCACTTTTGCATTCAGACAAGTAGATTGCTGTGGGAAGTAATTGGAGTACCTGGAGGTTAGTAGAGTTACTAGGGTAATAAGGGGTTAGAAGATCTGCAAATTTCCTCCCTCCCCTGCAACTTAGATTTATGTAGATGAAATGGGAGCTCTTGACTGTTAAAACCCATGTGGTTGCATGTTTTGAGTTAGACTTGTAAGCCAAACATATTCTGTAAATTTTAAACAGACAAGTTCCTTTAGACTGAGTCTATGATCTATTGCCATCATAATCGTACCTTCATGTTTAAAAGTCTGGTAGCAATATACATCCTACACATCCACACCGAGATGTTATCTTTCTATCTCCTACAATATACTTCAGGGGGAAATTGGCAGGAAATTACTGTGCCAAACAGATGTTCCGATTTATAATTTTGTCTTAATGACCATTTCTTAAAAGTTTTTAGCTGCACCAATTACTGAGTGATATCACAGAATTGGATGCTCCATGGTGAGATGATGTTGATGATATTGTTTACACTCTACACTGCTGGATAGTGGGTACATGTAGGTTATTAATGATAATAAAAAAAAAAACGCAGATCTGGAGGAGGTTAAAAAAAAAGGTGATTTTTTTTACAATGAAATACGGATAATTCAGAGATACTAATTATCTATTTTCATATATAGTCAGTTTCTCATAAGAACACTGATATGCACAGGAATTTTGCTGTTTCCCCTAGAGAAAATTTTTTTTGCGGAGGGGGTGGGGGGGGAATCTGTATAATTTTGCCATCCAAAGTTACTGATACCCGACCAATTGTCAGTGAAGAAATGTTTTCATGTTTTGACTATAAAGCATGAGTAAAAGAGACAAATACTTCTAGTTCTAAGAATCATTTGGTCCCAAAAATAATTAAACAAAGCCCGGGAGAATGATATCGTTTATGGTTCATTACGAAGTGCTATGTTAGATGATAAATTATTAATATCATCATTTTCCTTGTCTGTTGTGATTTATATGTTAACTTGTGTACCATCTGTCATTTGATGTGAAATCAATAACTCATACATTATCGTATACCCCTGTGGAATGTCGGAAATCTCATTTGAAGTAAGTATTCAGACAGAAGAGACTTCAGATCCAGTATGAAAATTTCCTTTTGTTGGGATGACCAGGACAGGGGATATTGCAAGAATACAGTCAAACTTGTAAAGGCCAGTCAAGGGAACAGGTAAAAGTAAGTGTTATAGAGAGGTGGCCTTTATAAAGAGGTTTATTCATTTTAAAATAATTAACAAAGGTTATGCTTGAATGGCCTTTATAGGAAGGTGACCTTTATACAGAGGTGGCCTTTAATGCAAGTTTGACTGTACTTTCTTGGAATGTATAGAAATATTTAACTATTAAAAACCAAAGTCGGGCTGAAATAAGCCAAAGTCGGGCTGAAATATTTCACTTAGCTGCTGGGGTCTAAGACTTTTTCATTACATTTTGCCTCAGGGTCCAATCCTCTAACAACTGGGTCCAACCCTCTAACAACTGGATCCAACCCTCTAACAACTGGGTCCAACCCTCTAACAACTGGGTCCAATCACAATACATGTAGATCAGTATTTATAATGTAGTTCTGGATTTGAGGATTACTTTTCACAAGGACCGTGGTGTAGAAATTACAGAAAAATTCATTTTTATGAAGGAAACAAGAGAAAGTTTAGAAAGAAAGAAAATGACAGAATAGATACATGTATACACTATTTTAGAGTTGTCACAAGACTTGCATGGCTGGAATATGACCTGTGTCTTAAACAAAATTTCAGTCCCTGCAAATAATGAAATTATTATTTTCTCTTAGCTATTTTAAGATCATCAATATTTCAGGTGTACACATACACATGCAGGTTTTGGTTAAAATAGTGGTAGGGACTTTTGAAGATGGTGCCGGGATTTAGGTAAACAAGGACATAAAGTTGTGGTGACCCTTTAACACCTCATTTATCTCCCTTTCTCATCAGACAGTGATATACATGAGATATATGGAGATTCCTTATACCAGTTGATTATCTGATATATTTTTGGCTTTGTTTTCACATATTTGATTACTGGCCAAGTACTGCAATTTCTCATATGTTACACCATCAGTACAAACAGCAATCTGACTACGTGATGTATGTAGGGTATTAACAGATTAGAAATTGCGGCATTGATCATGAATCAGATGAAATTTCCTATATTAAAATTTTGCCCATTAAATTACATACATGTGTTACATTCACAAATGTCTGTTACATTTTTGTGAGTTAAATGATTGATGGAAATTTGAGTTTTAGATCTGATTTTCATGTTAAATTTACTGGTTAATCTGTCTCCATCTTTTAGTAGGAAAAATGGTAACAAGTATTAGAATAGACCAAACATTTTGTGATCTGTCTTTTTTCTGTTATCAGTCCAGTTGTTTTGTGATCTGTTTTCAGTCCAGTTGTTTGGGGATCTGTTTTTAGTCTAGTTGTTTTGTGATCTGTTTTCCTTCCAGTTGTTTGGGTATCTGTTTTCAGTCTAGTTGTTTTGTGATCTGTTTCAGTCTAGTTGTTTTGTGATCTGTTTTCCATCCAGTTGATTGGGGATCTGTTTCAGTCTAGTTGTTTTGTGATCTGTTTCAATCTAGTTGTTTTGTGATCTGTTTTCTGTCTAGTTGTTTGGGGATCTGTTTTCAGTCTAGTTATTTTGTGATCTGCTGTCAGCTCACTAGTTGTTTTGGGATATGTTTTTAGTTCAGTTGATTTGGGATGTTTTCAGTCCAGTTGAGTTGTGATATATGTTTTCAGTCCAATTGATTTGGAATATGTTCTTTGCTCATCAGTTGTTTTACAGACAGTTGTCATTTAGCCATTTTAAAATCTTCTGCCGTAAGCTTAAGAATAAAACTGAAGCCTTTCATATCACTATATAATGAAATCATTTCACATTTAATGTGACAAAAATGTTTGAATACTAGAAAAGAATGAATCACAGCAGCACCAATATATTGTCCCCAGAAATTAAAATTACATGTATATGCATATTTATGCATCCATAAGGTATGGTGACTTACAACAAGACCAGTGTAAGGGGGATAATGCAATGTTTTAAATTATAATCGTAAACGTAAAATGTACAATTTTCTGAATTGAAATATAAGCCACAATGTAAACAGACCAATATTGACCTTTGCTTAACATACACTAGGTGTTTTTGTAAGAATCGATAAAAACATGGGATGAATGGATAGCCATTGTCAAACCTTGTAATAAGAAGGAGACCTTATTGAATGATAAATGGATATTAGCCTCTGAGTTATTTCTATAATCAGATTGTAACACTTTTTATTACATGTAGGTATGTATATGTATGTGTGTTCAGTTTGAACTGCTATTTGCAAGACAAGACATCAACATAAAGAGAAGCGTTTATATACGCAGCCTTGCTGACCTGACCATTGTTGTTTGATCTTTTAAATGCAGGGCTAAAATAACATACATCATTGCCGGACTGATCCTGGCAAACCAGACTTTGTTGTGGGCTGTTAAATTCATATGAAAACATCACTTCTGTATCATGTCTGACCAGGCAAGTGGGAAGTACGTACAAATTGTAATCATGTTAAAAACTTAGTTATATATAAACAGTAGAACCTGGTTTGAAAGACCACCCAGGCCTTTTTCTGCCAGTTCTGTAGGGAAATGCCATTGGCAACAAAACTTGTAATTTTATTGATAGGGCTACTGTTAAAAAAATGTTTGTTTGATGTTGCCTCACCAGTCCATCCATGTCTTCCAGGTGTGGGTAGGTAGGTATTCAAATTATTTTTTTCCAAGAAAAGGAAATCAAACAAAGCAAGAGTCAAGAATGGTATGCTTTGATACCTGCCTCTTTCTATGCAAACATTTTTAATACAATGTAAATTCTGGCATATACAATTAATGTAAAGAAATATTGATATTATGACAACTCTTGTTAAATGTCTGTCCCCCCTGCTTTTAATTCATTTTTCAATTCCAGTTGACATGGTCTGACAAATTGGGGGAAAAATATCTGTATTTTGCATTGAGATTATGGCTGACTTTCAGCCCTGTGGAGATTGTAGAAAAAGACCTGCCACCCTTTCAGTCACTGAAATGTCTTAAAAGACAGGTGTTCTTGCAAAAGATGTTTTATCTAGATGATTATCAATAGAAAAGAACATATTCCATTTAGATATTCAGGGTAATGCACATTTGTTTGGTAGGAATGTATGGAAAGGGAAGAGAAATTATGTATTTCAACACCAGTAGATAAATTCAAATGCTTTCATTTCCCAGCCTCTTTGAGGGAGTATTCTCCATTCAGTTGACAGCACTTTATTGGGAGTTTTAAAGGGTACAGGAAGTTTTATGGTGTGGACTTAACAGTTACAAATTTGTATTGTTACATATACACAATACAGTTGACCGTAAAATGTACATTTCATTCCTGTAGTAGTCCTGTGGGGTGTGGGAATGTTTGAGGTTTTATATGGACAGCTTAAAACATTTATGATCTGGTTGGTTTGATTTCTGAGTTTGAAATGTTTGTGAGGCTACAATAAAATTCAGTTGTTTTTGTTCGACTCCATTTAATTTGATTTTAATTGAAAGAATTCAAATTATGTGACATCTGTTACACAGCACTTAGCAGCTACACCACTGTACAATTGTATGTGTACATGTACTTGACTGGCAAAATCCTTGTTCACCAGCAAAAGGTCAGTGGTTTTTCCTTTAGTACAGATTTTAAGAAATTACATGTATAATGATTTTCAAGGGGACTCTGTGTAGTTGAGTGTTAGATAGAACATTGCATTTTAAACCATGAAGTCTATCACCTCTAGTCAGTGTCAGGGTCTCTGTGACTGAGTATTTAGAGCATCACACTCTGAACCATGAAGTCTCTCACCTCTAGTCAGTGTTGGGGTCTCTGTAACTAAGTATTTAGAGCATCACACTTTAAACCATGAAGTCTCTCACCTCTAGTCAGTGTTGGGGTCTGTGTGATAGTATTTAGAGCATCACACTTTAAACCATGAAGTCTCTCACCTCTAGTCAGTGTTGGGGTCTCTGTGACTAAGTATTTAGAGCATCACACTCTGAACCATGAAGTCTCTCACCTCTAGTCAGTGTTGGGGTCTGTGTGATAGTATTTAGAGCATCACACTTTAAACCATGAAGTCTCTCACCTCTAGTCAGTGTTGGGGTCTGTGTGACTAAGTATTTAGAGCATCACACTTTAAACCATGAAATCTCTCAACTCTAGTCAGTGTTGGGGTCTCTGTGTCTGAGTGGTTAGAGTATCACACTTTAAACCATGAAGTCTCTCACCTCTAGTCAGTGTTGGGGTCTCTGTGTCTGAGTGGTTAGAGTATCACACTTTAAACCATGAAGTCTCTCACCTCTAGTCAGTGTTGGGGTCTCTGTGTCTGAGTGGTTAGAGTATCACACTTTAAACCATGAAGTCTCTCACCTCTAGTCAGTGTTGGGGTCTGTGGCTGGGTGGTTAGAGCATCACACTTTAAACCATGAAGTCTCTCACCTCTAGTCAGTGTTGGGTCTCTATGGCCGAGTGGTTAGAGCATCACACTTTAAACCATGAAATCTCTCACCTCTAGTCAGTGTTGGGGTCTGTGGCTGGGTGGTTAGAGCATCACACTTTTAAACCATGAAGTCCCTCACCTCTAGTCAGTGTTGGGTCTCTGTGGCAGAGTGGTTAGAGCATCACACTTTAAACCATGAAATCTCTCACCTCTAGTCAGTGTTGGGGTCTGTGGCTGGGTGGTTAGAGCATCACACTTTAAACATGAAGTCTCTCACCTCTAGTCAGTGTTGGGTCTCTATGGCCGAGTGGTTAGAGCATCACACTTTAAACCCATGAAATCTCTCACCTCTAGTCAGTGTTGGGGGTCTGTGGCTGAGTGGTTAGAGCATCACACTTTAAACCATGAAGTCCCTCACCTCTAGTCAGTGTTGGGGTCTCTGTGGCAGAGTGGTTAGAGCATCACACTTTAAACCATGAAGTCTCTCACCTCTAGTCAGTGTTGGGGGTCTGTGGCTGGGTGGTTAGAGCATCACACTTTAAACCATGAAGTCTCTCACCTCTAGTCAGTGTTGGGTCTCTATGGCCGAGTGGTTAGAGCATCACACTTTAAACCATGAAATCTCTCACCTCTAGTCAGTGTTGGGGTCTCTGTGGCTGGGTGGTTAGAGCATCACACTTTAAACCATGAAGTCTCTCACCTCTAGTCAGTGTTGGGGCCTCTGTGACTGAGTGGTTAGAGCATCACACTTTAAACCATGAAGTCTCTCACCTCTAGTCAGTGTTGGGGTCTCTATGGCCGAGTGGTTAGAGCATCACACTTTAAACCATGAAATCTCTCACCTCTAGTCAGTGTTGGGGTCTCTGTGGCTGAGTGGTTAGAGCATCACACTTTAAACCATGAAGTCTCTCACCTCTAGTCAGTGTTGGGTCTCTATGGCCGAGTGGTTAGAGCATCACACTTTAAACCATGAAATCTCTCACCTCTAGTCAGTGTTGGGGTCTGTGGCTGGGTGGTTAGAGCATCACACTTTAAACCATGAAGTCCCTCACCTCTAGTCAGTGTTGGGTCTCTGTGGCAGAGTGGTTAGAGCATCACACTTTAAACCATGAAATCTCTCACCTCTAGTCAGTGTTGGGGTCTGTGGCTGGGTGGTTAGAGCATCACACTTTAAACCATGAAGTCTCTCACCTCTAGTCAGTGTTGGGGTCTCTATGGCCGAGTGGTTAGAGCAATCACACTTTAAACCATGAAATCTCTCACCTCTAGTCAGTGTTGGGGTCTGTGGCTGGGTGGTTAGAGCATCACACTTTAAACCATGAAGTCTCTCACCTCTAGTCAGTGTTGGGGCCTCTGTGACTGAGTGGTTAGAGCATCACACTTTAAACCATGAAGTCTCTCACCTCTAGTCAGTGTTGGGGCCTCTGTGACTGAGTGGTTAGAGCATCACACTTTAAAACCATGAAGTCTCTCACCTCTAGTCAGTGTTGGGTCTCTGTGGGCTGAGTGGTTAGAGCATCACACATTTAAACCATGAAGTCTCTCACCTCTAGTCAGTGTTGGGGCCTCTGTGACTGAGTGGTTAGAGCATCACACCTTTAAACCATGAAGTCTCTCACCTCTAGTCAGTGTTGGGTCTCTATGGCCGAGTGGTTAGAAGCATCACACTTTAAACCATGAAGTCTCTCACCTCTAGTCAGTGTTGGGACCTCTGTGGCTGAGTGGTTAGAGCATCACACTTTAAACCATGAAGTCTCTCACCTCTAGTCAGTGTTGGGGTCTGTGGCTGGGTGGTTAGAGCATCACACTTTAAACCATGAAGTCTCTCACCTCTAGTCAGTGTTGGGGTCTGTGGCTGGGTGGTTAGAGCATCACACTTTAAACCATGAAGTCTCTCACCTCTAGTCAGTGTTGGGGTCTGTGGCTGGGTGGTTAGAGCATCACACTTTAAACCATGAAGTTTCTCACCTCTAGTCAGTGTTGGGTCTCTGTGGCAGAGTGGTTAGAGCATCACACTTTAAACCATGAAGTCTCTCATCTCTAGTCAGTGTTGGGGCCTCTGTGGCCCAGTGGTTAGAGCATCACACTTTAAACCATGAAGTCTCTCACCTCTAGTCAGTGTTGGGGTCTGTGGCTGGGTGGTTAGAGCATCACACTTTAAACCATGAAGTCTCTCACCTCTAGTCAGTGTTGGGGTCTGTGGCTGGGTGGTTAGAGCATCACACTTTAAACCATGAAGTATCTCACCTCTAGTCAGTGTTGGGTCTCTATGGCCGAGTGGTTAGAGCATCACACTTTAAACCATGAAGTCTCTCACCTCTAGTCAGTGTTGGGTCTCTGTGGCTAAGTGGTTAGAGCATCACACTTTAAACCATGAAGTCTCTCATCTCTAGTCAGTGTTGGGGCCTCTGTGGCCCAGTGGTTAGAGCATCACACTTTAAACCATGAAGTCTCTCACCTCTAGTCAGTGTTGGGGTCTGTGACTGAGTGGTTAGAGCATCACACTTTATACCATGAAGTCTCTCACCTCTAGTCAGTGTTGGGGTCTCTGTGTCTGAGTGGTTAGAGCATCACACTTTAAACCATGAAGTCTCTCACCTCTAGTCAGTGTTGGGGTCTCTGTGTCTGAGTGGTTAGAGTATCACACTTTAAACCATGAAGTCTCTCACCTCTAGTCAGTGTTGGGGTCTGTGGCTGAGTGGTTAGAGTATCACACTTTAAACCATGAAGTCTCTCACCTCTAGTCAGTGTTGGGGTCTCTGTGACAGAGTGGTTAGAGCATCACACTTTAAACCATGAAGTCTCTCACCTCTAGTCAGTGTTGGGGCCTCTGTGACTGAGTGGTTAGAGCATCACACTTTAAACCATGAAGTGTCTCACCTCTAGTCAGTGTTGGGGTCTGTGTGATAGTATTTAGAGCATCACACTTTAAACCATGAAGTCTCTCACCTCTAGTCAGTGTTGGGGCCTCTGTGACTGAGTGGTTAGAGCATCACACTTTGAACCATGAAGTCTCTCACCTCTAGTCAGTGTTTTGGCCTCTGTGACTGAGTGGTTAGAGCATCACACTTTAAACCATGAAGTCTCTCACCTCTAGTCAGTGTTGGGGTCTCTGTGACTAAGTATTTAGAGCATCACACTCTGAACCATGAAGTCCCTCACCTCTAGTCAGTGTTGGGGTCTCTGTGACTAAGTATTTAGAGCATCACACTTTAAACCATGAAGTCTCTCACCTCTAGTCAGTAAAGGTTCTCAAACTGGAACCTAAGCTAATTTTGTGAGAAAGTTGACCTGCAGTTTACTTGTAGAAGGCCAATAGGTTCTTTCCAGCTAAATTGTAACAAAGTTCTCTGCTCCATTAAAATTCTTGGCGCTACAGTATAATTGGAAAATACATGTAGTGTGTAGTGTGTTAAACACCTTTAAAACAAAACAAGGATTTAGTCCTACCAATATTAAAGTTGCTGTCGTCGCCATATGATTGAAAAAATGTTAATTACTTCAGAAATCACCAGTCAACTATTCAGTTAGGTTAGAAGAGGAAAGAAAATTAATTTCTGGATACATGTACATATTTTTTGGACCAAAATAAACAGAGAACATACATGTACATTAATATTCTGTAGAATTGAAAAGAAAAATAATAATTTTAATATTTGACAAAGGTCTGACTTTTATTACTGAGTACATTTCCCCAAACTAAATAACTTAAGATAATGAATGAAAATTTAATGGCATCCGACTCCAGGAATGTCTGAATTACATCAGGATCTGTAAAAAAACAACACATTTTGTTGACCAAGGCATACATTTTAAAACTTGACATGCATGTCAGAAGTTAGACATGCTCAGGAGAATTATGAATTCCCCCCCCCCCCCCAAAGAAAAGTAAATGAATAAATAAATAAATTAATTAATAAATAGATAAATAAACAAAAGCAACAACACAAAAAATATATATATATATATATTTATATATATATATATATATATATATATATTATATATATATATATATATATATATATAAAAATGTCACTGCTGTCACACAAGCCTAAATTGCACATTGTACATACACTACATGTATGATAATGTCCACTGACAACCTCTAGGATTTCCCTAACATTGGCAAAATAAACAAAATTTTCACCTTTCTCTACCTATTTAAACATACATACAGTTAATCTTTCCTGTTAGCACCTCTTTACAAAATGTAACACAGTCGATTATAATTGTATGTACTTTGTAATCATAGTACATCTATGTAATAAAGAGATTCTGTAATCAGCTGTCCGGCCTAGAGCAATGTCAGTGTCAATTCGGACATGTGTGTGTATGTGTGTGTGATCTATTTCTCACTCCATAATCTCTGAGAATCCATTTATGTTCTGGAGTGTACACCAAATTCGGGAGAAAATATTTCCCTTCTTGTAAATGGAAGAATGTTAAAGAGTGCCTAAATTACATTAAAATTAGCCTAATTTCTTGCGTGATTACCTGATTCCACCTATTCATGGTGTTAGGTACGCTCCACCTTATGAGAAATTTTGAAACAGACTTTAAGCTAATCATCATCAACTGAATCCCGCCAAGTTTTTATTCATCAGAGTTCTGGAGGTCAATTATGTTTCTATTTTGACACATTCTTGAGTTTTTTTGATTCAGCCACACATTGTATAGAATTTGTGTTTATGTTTTGCCGTGTATTTCGGAGTTCTTGTTGATCGGAGAGAATGTTTCTTTTATCTGTTATAATAACCTGTACATTTTAGTTTCTATTGCTTTTTGGATGTAACACAACTGCGAGAAACACTTAGGGTAAGAACTCTCTCTCTCTCTCTCTGTCTGTCTCTCTCTCTCTCTCTCTCTGTCTGTCTCTCTCTATGTCTGTCTCTCTCTCTGTGTCTGTCTGTCTGTCTCTCTGTCTGTCTCTCTCTCTCCCTCCCTCTCTCTCTCTATCTCTCTCTGTCCGTCTCTCTCTCTCATTAGTATGTTGCTTAATGTAATTATGAAGTACTTGTACAATTATTTCTTTGGATATTTCTAATACAGAAGATTGTTACATAATATAATATTGACAAATTTCTCTGATTTTTCAAGACAACGTTTATTGTTAAGTAAATAAATATTTCGGTATACATGCACCGTACCAGTTTGTATGTGTCAGGAATCATCCCATTGACATTGTGGCTATCGTTGGGCTGATCACTTAAATGTGAGGAATTACATTGTTCGTCCATATTGTTATAGAGAATTGATGAAATTTTACGTTTCTAGTGTATTACAACAAAAGTTGCCAAATTTCTATGACTAAAAAGTATACAAATGTGAATGGAATTTAGGAATTTGGGAAGACTAAGGAAATGTAATATTGTATGTGAAAAAGTTAAAACGTAGACGAATGAATGAACACAAATGTCAGACATTGAAGAACAATTACAATGTTTTAACAGTTCTTTTAGTTTGTGTGGGTTTTTTTGCTTGTTTATTTCTTACTGTACTTTGAAATGGTTTAAAAATAGTTAACTTTTTTAGTTTGTTCACATTTAGATTACTTTTTGAAAATGCCCAAAAAATTAAAAAATGTTTTTAAATTCTAATAAAGCATGAATAGACATTGTAAAGACATTTTGAAAGAATGGTACATTTTTTTTTGGGGGGGGAAGGGGAAGGTGTTTTGTGTATTAATGGAATATTTAAATTTCTGGAAAATAAGGAATTTAGAATATAAATCTTGTTTAATTGTAAAAAAAAAAATACTAAGTAAATGCGTATGAATCAGGAAAATACAAAATTTCAGAATCTTGGAATCTACCATTCCTCTGCCTTTGTTGATTCATGGATAAAAGAAAAGAATTCAATCTAGTGGTCTCTTTAGCTGTATAGACTAGTTTTAACTGCTTTAAATTAGCTTAATTAGCATATTTATTTAGACGAGCCAGATAACGGCAGGATAAACAGTAAGCTAGGGATGTTTGTTTACACCCTAGGTGTTGTACGGCATTTCCTCAGCCAAAGTTTTATTGGCGATAAGTGCTGAGCACATCGAGCATGTCCAACTGATTGATAAAGGTTCAAGCTGTTGTTTGTTTTTACATACAGACAGGGAATTCTTCAGGGCTCGTTACTGAGATAGTGAGATATAGTCTCAGCAATGTACTCTGTAAATGAATTGGCAAATGGGTTTAATATGTGTAGAAATGTAAATATTGATAGTTTACATCTGGGACTAACCAATTTATTAACCAAGAAACCACAGCTACATGTTCATATATATATATATATATATATATATAAATATATATATATATATATATATATATATATATATACTTGTATATAGTTGGCATGTTAAAGAACTCTCACTTCTCAAGTGCCTATGTGCCGAGCATAGGCCAAAATTTGAAGCCCTTCACCGGCATTTGGTGACGTCTCCGTATGTTTGAAAGATTCTTGAGTGTGATGTCAAACAACATTTATTTGTAATATTCAACATTGAGCTAAGTTTCTATTTTGATGTATGTAAAGATTTCTATAAATAAATAAATGAATAAGTTACTAAACAAATAAATGAATAAATAAAAAAGTAAGTTAAACTAGATGAAAATAGATTATAAATGAATTAAATGGAAGGCTCCTAATGAAATGCAGACAATGCGAATGTTTTCATACAGAGGTGAGGTCTGTGAAACTGTTAAAACGGGGTTTTATAACAAAAAATTGGGTCAGAGTTAAGTTTGTTGAATGCTGTTGGCTATTTGTGGGGAACATGTTAGATACCTGTGAATACATAAATGTGAAAAAAGATAAGTATAACTATAAGAGATTTTACAGGGGAGGGGTTGGAGAGAAGGGGGAGTAGAAAGAGGGAGGGAGAGAAGGGGAGAAAAAGGAAAGGGAAAGATAGAATACCTAAAATGTCCTTATCATTTTTGTAAACATTTCATATTATTTGGTGTTTAGAATAAATGCTTTTATGATCTATTAAATTATGAGAGAGAGAGAGAGAATGTGTGTGTGTGTACTTAAATGCCTCCAAACATTTGCGATATTTAATATATAAAACTGCCATTTTTACGCAGTATTAAATTTTAAAATCAGCTCTAATGAATATTAAGACCTGGTGCAAAGATTACAATTAACCTTTGAAGTTTCTGCATGGAGCTCAAATATCAAATGATATTTCATGTAATATGGATATATTGATGCTGCCGCTTCATCCCTATCTATCACATCTTTCGTTAATAACTTGTTATATCTGATATCAAACATCCTAAGTCAGAAATCTTTATTATTTAAGTATAAAAGCTAAAGCGGAAATTAAGGATAGTTCAGATTATTGATGTATGGACGTCTAGAATTTCAGGGAAGATACATGTTATGTCTTCCCGTTTCTTTTGTCTGTACTTCATTACTCTGGAACGATGTCAAGAGAAAGATTTTTTTCCTGTTTATAATTGGCTGAGAATCGTAGATTTCATTTTGTTCAGTGAATGAAGCTCCCACACACAAAATTGGTGGAATTTTTGGACGTCCACCAAAATATAGAGAATCATCTCTTTGTTGACTTGTCAGAGAAATGCGTTGTTTTGTTTTGATGTTTTATTTTTGGAAAACCTGCCTAAGATTATCAAAAATATTTTAGTTGAAGATGAATAGTTGGTATTAACACAATATTTAAAGTGAATATCAGTGTAGAATATATGAATAATTATTCATAGAAATATCATAGCTATAAACAATAATCTTTTTATTTGTGTGTGACGAGCAAAGCGAAGTCATATAGGGATCATGCAGATTCTGACTTATTACCCGGTACTGTTTTTCTGTAGCTTCCAAAACAATATACAGTGAAACTGGTATATAACAATCCCCCTTAGGGACACAAAAAAACGGTCTTTATAGGGAGGTGGTCTTTATATACATGTATAGGTTGATTTGTATACAAAATGTACTATTGGGGTACAGCAAAAAATGGTCTTTGTGACCAGGTGGACTTTATACACAGGTGCATGGTCGCTAAAGCAAGTTTTACTGTAGTACATGTAAAATACTTGGCTTTCTTCAAGGATATTCAGTATGTGTTCTAAATTTCTATTCATGTATTTGCTTGGAGTGAAAATTTTGATAAAGAAATTTATATTTTCTATTATAAAAGTAGTGTTGGATGGCTTTCACATGATTTCATGGAAGTCATTGGTAATTATTTCTATCATAGATTATTTCTATATTTCTGTAATTCTTTTTTATATTGTTTATCAAAATAAACACAGCATTGAGCAATCTTGGTTGTAAACTTATTTGGTCATTCATTTGTTTGAATGGAAGGATAGTTTGAATTGGAACCCACAGTCAGGGTGATAAAAGCAGTTAGTTTCCATTTAAAAATTCACTTTTCTCAGTTTTTCTACACTCTTGCATCATATATTACATTATCAGATTGGGGAAATTTAGAATTTTTATTGAGAAAGAAGTTACCTTTTTAGATATACATTTAAATGTATTGAGAATGAATCTTTTGAACAGCCCCCACTTAGACTTAGACAGAATCAATATGACTGAAATTATTTTTAAGAGGAATTTTCTGTCCCTCATTCTGAAAAAACACCGAAGGGTATGGGTATGGGAGGGGGAGAGGGGATCTGACTTAATGTAACATACATGTACTACCCATGTTCTATTTTAACCTATTCACCCCTAAAGACACATTTGGGCTGGTCTAAGTCATTGAATTATAGAACAGTCCATTGTTTTTCGAGTTAAAATACATGTAACTGACCATACAATCATGTTTATAGTTGTACATGTATAGTACAAATCCAATTGGATTAAAGTTATAGCGGTCTTGTAATGTTACGACAAGGTTATGCATCATTCAGTGGACGCCAGTCAATCATCTGTGATTTATTATCTCACTTAGTTTAATCCAATGTTAAATAGTCAACTAAATTAACAAAAATGTCCAGTAAGCAGATTTTCATCGGTGTTTATTGTGTACCAGGTAAGTTCTCTGCCGATTAGGTAGAGAGCTCCCCTGGAGGTGTTTTGTTGTTCCTGTTTTAAATTTACAGGAGATTACCATGTCTTTAATTGTCCTTCCAGAAATTTGTGAATTGGTATTAAGAAAAATTGTACAAGTATGTGTGTAATGACCAACTGTAATCTTGTACCTTATAAGAAACTTACTGATTATCTTGTATGCTTGGATAGATTACAAAACTTAATGTACCAAGAATTGCAGGTGTTTTTGCAAAGGTTTTTTTTGTTTGTTTTTTTAGGGTAGGAGGGGGTTTACATGGATTTTAATTACAAGTTATTACAATTTTTGCAAAAATAAAAATAATTATCATAATATACAGTATATGTTCTTTTTCCACATCTTTATGTCTAAATTCACATTGTAGTCAGTTTCTCAAGTGATTAAAGTACAAAAGTGTCAATGAAGAGAAATTGTAAAGAATTTAAATGCTAAAAGCATGAATATTTCATAAGTACCGTATAAAGAGTTTTTTGTTTTGTTACATAGATGAGTGATAAAACCCTGTTAGCCTGTATTTTATAGTCTCTCTCTCTCTCTCTCTCTCTCTCTCTCTCTCTCTCTCTCTCTCTCTCTCTCTCTCTCTCTCTCTCTCTCTCTCTCTCTCTTTCTCTCTCTCTCTCTCCCTCTCTCTCCCTCTCTCCCTCTCTCTCTCTGTACATATATATTTTGTACACCCACATGACACACAAATCATCATAGAACATATGGCCCCTTTATTTTGACAATGACTGGCTATTCACTCACAGGTAGAGATCTTTATCTACCTTCTATAGAAATCTGTCCGCCATGCAATGACCCCTCTGTAGATATATGTTTGTGGGCTGTGAAGAGACATTGAGTAAGTTTACACAAGGTTAAGAAATAATGAATTATCCCAAGTCTGTTCTTGTCGACTTGATAGATCAAATCAGGCTTCTGCTCAGTGGTTCGGAATAAAAGTTTGCTGAACTAGGTCTACCTATAGCTCAGGTAAAATATGAATAAATAAATATATATATATATATATATGTTCTAGTTATAGATAATTTGTTGGGTGTACAGGTATTATCATTGTTGTATTTCCTGTTCTTTGTCTATTTACCTCAAAGTCATTGTTGAATAGGTATTTCCATATATTTACAATTGGTGTATAGATTTTTTTCATAATTTTTGGAATACATCTGTCAAAGAGGGTGGAAGGGAGGATGCATTATGTACAGATGTGGACAGGGAGGGTGTATTAATTTAGGAATTTGAATTGTATATGTAAACATGAAATTCGGTAAGTATTTATGAATATGCACATAAAGTATGTACAAATGTACCCGGTACATGCAAGTTTGTTACATTAGTGACATGTTCATATACATGTAACATGTATGTAAGTGAGGCACTATATTATAGGGCATGCATACATACATATGTATATGTTAGTCTTATTTGGTATTATCAGGAAAGTGATTAAATTGCCATGGTTACCATGTATCATTTATTTGTGCTAGTGATAATCAGTTATTCTTTATCAGATTTACTGTAAGTACATGTACACATACATGATGATATGATGTAAAGAGATCACAATTGAATTGTTTGCAATTTTTTTCTCAATGATGTACCTACAGTCTAACCTGACTGTGTTAAGCTGTCACCCACATCAGGCCCAGGGATAGAAATTAAACTCTGCAATCAAGGAGCCATCTGGGCTCGTATGTCAGGATTTTTGGGAGCCCAGTTGCATTTTTGAAAACCCAGAATCTTGCTCTTCCTATAACGTGCTATTTAAAAAATCTTTCTACGAAAACATATATATTTTAAAGTAGTTCATATACTAATTACATGCAGCACGGTATATTCAGTTTACAAGAATATCAGTTGAAATTTGTGAAACTGCAAGATATACCCCCAATTTTCAGTAGCCACCTGGGCTAACACTCTCTGGAATTTACTAGCCCAGCTCATTCATCAACCCCTGAAAAGCAATGGGCTCCTGTAAATCAATGACTACCAGTCCAAATGTATCTTTACGGGTGAATGAGTTAATTGGGTTAATGTGGTAACTTTTGATGGTGTATGTGGTGACCGCTGACTGCGTTGTGAAGGTGACTCTTTACTGGAGTAAAATTTTATTATGAAAATTAAAACTGGCCATTTTAAGGAGGTGACTGCTAAGTAATGTAGACTGATTAGACTATATACATGTATTCTTCTTTGTTTTTCTCAATGGTGTGTTTTGGGGAGAATGAATTGAGCTAGCAATTCAAAGAACGGTATTTATGTGGGTTTGAAAATCAGGGGTGGGGAAGGAGGGGATATTGTTTTTGGTGAGTTTGAAAATCGGGTGGTGAAGGGGTGGTATATTGTTTTTGATCTGTTTGTTTGCAACATTCTGCCAAATAACAAGCTTCTTTTCTCAAATTTTAAACCAATTTGGTATAATGCTTTCTATTAGTGAAGCATTGGAATGAGTTTAGGTACGGCCAGCATTTAACAATATTTGCCCCAGTTATGGGTCTTTAACCTTTTTATTTTTTTTTATCTGTAGATCAAGAAGAAGAAGAATGACACAGATTGGGTGGCAGTACCTGGACGGAATCATATGAAACAGGAACAGACATTTTTATAGTTTAACATGGATACCTTAGCACCACAGTCCCTCCTTGACCACAGAGGTGCAGAGAAAACGGTACATGTGGTAGTAGACAGAGTGACGCGGAACACCAGTCCAGGACGACCATTGAGTCACGGGTCATCTGATGGGGAGGTCGAGGAGATAATTGATGTTCGGGTACCACAGTCATATCGGACAAGTTTTAGTTCTGTGTTAAAACCAGCAAAAGTGAAAATAGACAGAAGTAGATCTGTTAGTCCGTCTGCTTCTACGGCATCAAGTGTCAAATCAAGCAGGAGCCGATCAAAAAGTCCTGGCTCCAAAAAGGGTAGTGCTAGACATGTGACATATGATTCCAAGGTGATGGTTAGACATTCTGATTCATATGAAAACGAAACCGAAGCATTATCTGGTGCAATAGACCCTTCTTTTGATCCCTCTTTTACTGAGTATTCTAGCTCTAATACCACAGATAAATCTCATGATTACTCTTCTAAAATCCGTGAAATGACGCAGCTTATTGTGAAGGAATATTCGGACAAGAAAGAAAACGAACCAGTTGAAAATTCATCTAGTCAAACTTCTGAACGTGTGGTGGGTCGGAGGTCACGTAGCACACCTCCCAGAAATGGTATAGCAAATGGTCGGGTGTCTTTACCACCAAGACAGGCTAGTCCCGTGAATAAGCTCTCTCGTGAATATGATCATGACAGGACGGTCAGTTACCGACAAGCAATCACAAATCATTATTCCGATGAGATAAAAAAATTGGCAGAGGCAAAAATTGAGGAATATCCAGCAAAGGATAGAAATGGTGGGCAATCCTCGTCTGTGTCATATGGAACGCGTATGGAACGTTCCAACTCTGTTCCAATTCAGCCTGAATCAGAGCAAAATAATAGGCTCACTCCAACAAAGCGCACTATCGGAGGTAGCATTGGGAATTTTTTCCGTAAATTATCCCCAAGACTTGGTAGGAAAAGCAGAAAAGACAAGGGGTCTATATCTAGCATTGATAGCCAATCACAAAAGGAATCAGATGAAAATTTCTCAAGAAATAAAGTCAGAAATTCGTTCATGAAATTAATGGGACGTTCTAGGTCAAGGTCAGACTCCAAAGGTCGAACAGACAGCAGGGATAGGGATTTGTCGTCTGACATTGAATCTGGCTTCGTTGTTTCGTCAGAGAGAGAGGGCAGTCAGCAATTGCCGTCTTCCTCAAACCGCATTTTGAAATCCATTGAACAAAATACAATATCGGACAGAGATGTTTATCAGAAGTTCAAAGAAAGGCAATCGCCAAAAAGTCAAGATATGTTATCGAGTAGGCCCATTTCATCTAGCTCAGGGGATGTAACTCTTGCTAAACCGCATGCAGTAAAAGCCACTCAGCCTGTCTCACATAGTTCCCGTGATTCTAGTCATACTAGTGAAGCCTATAAAGAAAATAGCCGAATGGACATACCAGATTTAGTAAGAGACATTCCAAAGTCAGGGGAGAAAACTCTGGATAGTGTTGATTATTCAAGGGATGAAATAAGAGATAGTGTAAGAACAAGAGGAATGCCTGGTACAAAGGCAACAAAATCAGAAATTCCTGCCATAGTTGTCGAGCGACAGGTACCTCAGTCATCACGGAATCTGCACACGTCTGTGACAAGTTCTCTGTCCCGAGATGAATCTATAGGGGATTGTTCATTGGATGTTAATATAACCGGTATGTACAAAATTGTGTTTATGTTTGTCAGGTCCTACTGTGTGTGTGTTGGTACATGTTGGTTTGCCACCAGTGGATGGCTGAATGACTATATTTTCATGCATGTGTGTGTGGTTGGGGAGGGGGTGTTAAAGTTTTGTAATTGTCCGTCATGTACTTAATAATTAATTGTGTCACAGATAGGGGACATGCAATGATTCATCAGACTTAGAAAGCTTGTTATCCAAGAGAAATCCCCTGAAATATTTTTATTTAAAATGATAAACTCACACTCACACACACACACACACACACACACACACACACACTCTCTCTCTCTCTCTCTCCCCCTCCCTGTCTCTCTCTCTCTCTCTCTCTCTCTCTCTCTCTCTCTCTCTCTCTCTCTCTCTCTCTCTCTCTCTCTCTCTCTCTCCATCTCTCTCTCTCTCTCTCCCTCTCTCTCTCTCTCTCTCTACATATACAGTGAAACTTGTATATAAAGACCCCTTAGGGACACAACAAAACCAGTCTTTATAGGGATGTGGTCTTTATATAGAGGTTGATTTGTACACAAATGGTGCAGTTGGGAACAGAAAAGAATGGTCTTTGTGACCAGGTGGTCTTTATACACTGGTGGTACATGTAGCTAAAGCAAGTTTTACTGTATCAATTCATTTTGTATTATCAACAAATAAAAACCTATTTGTACATGTGTTTTAAGTTAGAGACTAATTTCATCGTTAGTGCCAAATTAAATAAGACTTTTACTGTGACTATTGTAAATGTTACTTGGTAATTTTATTTTAATACATATATGTTTAGCATAATCTCTGTAGTTGTTCTTGGACAACATACTGCTAAGCCCCCCCCCCCCCCCTTAAAAAAAAAAAAAAAGAAAAAAAAAGACAGTTTGATGTGATCTGACCAATCCACCTTAAAAAAAACCTCCACCTCAAATATTTATTAGGCAGGTTTTTTTTTATTATGAAAAATATGAAATTTTGCCTAATTTATATACCGGGTATATGTACATGTAAATGATGTATTTCGAAATTGAAAAAAAAATTGTCTACCAAATGACTTATCGTAAACTACTGGTCAGGGGACCTAAAAAAAATTAGATTTTTATTAAATAATGTATGGCCTAAAAATCATATTTTGGCTAGGATGTGGAATTTTCAAAGTCCTCTCTAAATATGTACATGTACTTGTAACTTGTTGATGGCTGTAGATAAAATTTATGAATTAAGTCTGAAAGAGTTATCTCTCTTGAATGTATAATATACTAGGACATTTTGCCATTGTACATATACATGTTTGAGCATGGTTAGTCTTTTTCTATTCCCTCACAGCTTGAACATTTGACAACTTAATTTTATATTTCACCTTTTCTTTTTTCTCAAAACTAGTGATGTAGAGAAAATACATGTAGACCATGATATACTCTACATGTACGTACATGTTTCTTTGGACTGTATGATGGTATTTAATATATTAATTATTATAATCAGATTTAATTACCAGTATCGTTACTTCATCAGGAAAAAAGTGTTTCATAGACTGCTTTTCAGTATTCTATGGACAGTCAGTAGCAAAAAAAAAAAAAAAAAAAATGCCAGATGACCAAATATTACATGTAGTTCAGGGGCTATTATACATCCTTTTTGGGAAAGTGCCCTGTACCTTTTCAGTTTGGAATTTTACGACACAATGGGATAAATTTGGTGAAAAAAAAAATCAGTATTACTTACATGTATGGTAATTTTACTGATAAAATTAAAAATAAAGATACCAAACTTGTGATTAATTTATATCTCTTTAATTAAACTGACAACATGGATTTCATCTGAAGACATGAAGGTATTGCAGGGGTGAGAAAATTCAATGCCCGACTTGGCTTGATCCATTACGTAATTGAATTGGAATTTTTTCAGTTTGGTTGTCCATGGACAAGTGCATTCTGAAGAAAAAAAAAACTAAATCTAGAGTTCAAAGTCGTATTAAAGTATTTTTGCATATGAAAAAAATGTCAGTAAATATTGGACATGTAAGAATCTGTTTCAGGCAACCAATTTTTTTGTATTTACATGCCCGGGGACAAGTGCACGAAATTTGAAGCCATATATCCACACCCCTGTATTAATTCAGCATTTATTTTTTTTTTGTCTATATATCAAACGTTAGGTACATGGTGAACATAGTTGGGAAATTTTTGCTCAAAATTTGGGGAAATATAGCTGATTTTGCATTGGGAATGGGTCCTTTTACAGGACCCACATGTTGATGATATTAATTCTTATAGCTATACATGTAGGCTGCAAGAAAATTTTCATTTGCAGCCTATCAACACGACTCTCTGCAGTGGCAATGATGACATGTCCTAAATGAGAACATGATCCTTGACTAAATAACCTAACAGTTATTAGGTTTAACCTACGGCATGAGGTTGATGCACATGACTGACTGTCCACGGGAATATGTCGGGTAGATCTAGTCCATAATAATAATTATATAATAAATGTACATTTTTGTACAATGTAAATTTTCACAATATTTATCAGAAAACGACTTCAAGAAAGATAACTCCTGAGATTCTATCTTGGTAATTTTGTAGTGTACATTTTTACATACAATGTACATGTATGTGAACCATTTACAATAGAAATGAAATTTTGTGCAAAACACTTGTCAGCAATAATAATAATAAAAAAACCAAAATATTGATCTTTTACATACATTTTGATGCACATGTGAGAGATATATGCCATAAATATTTACATGTATATATAAATGTGGCAGTATTAGGTATACATGTACATTGTATGGTGTTTCGGCTACATGTAGCTTGGGCAAGTGGGGATTTCCCTTTAGCTTGATTAGTGGAGCACCAGACCTGTAAACCAGGGATCCCAGGTTCAAGTCCCATCAGAGGCAAGATTTGTCTCTGTTATATATATACATATATATATATATATATATATATATTGTGTGTTTGTGCACACGTGTGTGCAAGTGTGTGCTTGTGCGCCCCCAGAATTTAAGATTTAATTCAAAACAATCAAAAGTTTATGTACGTAAGCCTCACAAGGCCAACTTGTTCTTCTACCCATGTATTTGCCAGTGGTCAGGCCAACATTTAACCTTTTCACCCCTGAATATCTGAGTGGTATGCTCTAAATTTCTATTGATTAAGACCAGTCTATTATGATCTGTAGGGTTGAAAGGGTTGAATGCTGTTTTTAAGATTGTTGTACTGCTATCTTCTGACTGTGACTTATATGAGACAGGACCATCATTAAAAATCTATTTGTTTGATAAATTAGAACATTGTGAAAGTTCATATGAAATATCACATTTTTGCTGATTTCGCTTGTGCCCAAGGGCAATAATAATTAGAAAAAAATTACTCCTTTCTCTAATGAATGCTACAAACATTGGATATTAATGAATGTCAATTGTAGCGGTCCTGACATATGATACAAATTAAACATACACAGAAATTAGTCATGGTATATGTCCTGAAGGGTATTTCTACCATAGGGTGTAGTCAGTCTTGTCTAAGCCTGTTGGCATGAAAGGCCGAGTGTAGGGCAAAGCCTAGCTCCCTAGTGGATGCAGGCAGAAAAAAAACCCCAGCAGGAATTAACTTATCATCCCCTCAAAAACAATGGAGTATGCTGTAAATCAATGACTTGGATCAGTCCAAATGTGTCTCTAGGGGTAAATAAGTTAAGAGGAATGAAGGGGCAAAATGAGCCGTAATTGACACATTGTACTTTTGCACAAATGCACACATCTGTGTAAATATACATGTATTCATTTGAATGTGCACAAGTGTACATGTATATGTGTAACATGTGTTTGGCACATTCATATGAACATATAAACATTTGCATATACACATTACACATGTGTGTGTTCATATGAATTTACACAAATGAATGTCTGCATGTCTTGTGTTTGGTACATTCATGTGTGATGTGAACATGCACACATGTGCACATACACACACAATGTGACATATGCACATGACTTCAAATGTATGTGTATATTCTCATGGATGTGAGCAAGTGACAGTGTATTTGTATAAGATGTGTTTTGCACATTCATCTGAACTTGCTTACATGTGCATGTGTGTGTATGGTCACAGGAATATGTACAAGTATATGTACATGTATGTGTGTACAATACTGTTCTTGTGTTTGTGTGAAGATGTGTACATGTGTACATGTACATACATGTATAACAAAGTGAGTACACATACAAAATGTACTCAAACACCGTTGTTTTAAAATTAACCCTGAAGATTGATGGTTTTGTATTTACTGCATGTCAGCAATCCGTGTCCACAGTTCGTGTCAAATCGTGCAGCTACAATATAAGAGCCACTATGTCTTAAAACTAGCCCTTTATATATACATGTTTATATAACTGATATTTATACATTACAATTTAATCATTGTTAGTCAGTGTACAAGTTAAAATTCCTGCAATCCAGGTCGCATGAAGTACAGGGTACAATGATATTATAAGGTTGGTCTTTATGATCCGAGAATGTGGTCAAATTGCCAATACACTTTTCCCATTCTGTGATTAAAAGTTGTCAAGTTTAAACAAGAGAAAAAGGAAGCACTTGGTATTTAAAGTGGCAATGCTCTTACTGTTGACAATTTGGTAGGAATTTGTACTGTGAATATAGTCCTACTGTCAACAGTTTGTTTAGGGGTTATTACATGTAAGTCTGCAAGGTGGTCTCCCAAGTGAGGTTGTCGTTAGGCAAGATTCAACTGTATGTCTCTTGTTGGTTTTCTTGTTGACGTAATGTGGTACATGCATGGTTAGTGTGAGAGAAAACCGGAGAACTTTTGAGAAGAGCTGTTGACTGCCATACCATCCAGGGGCAGGTATTATCCACTTTCTTTTGGGTATAGAGCCTAGACCAGCGATAGGGAAGATCCAGAAACTCATGTCACAGGTCCACAAGAGAGGAAATACCAAACTGGATATAGTTGACACATCCTTGTTGAATATGCCCAGAATAAAGTAAGATATAGAGAACAGTTGTCAGTGGTCAGTGTAAGGCATATTCTTTCCAAAGGTGAAAAGGCACAAGTGAAGTTGACAAGTGATGGGCATTTATTCATTTATTTTTTTAATGGTTTGTTATGCCAAACTCAATAATTTATCATTTATATGATGACAGTCAGATTTTAGTGAAGAGAATCTGTGTACTGAACCAGGGAAGAGACAACCAGCCTTCTGGAAGTAAAATGGCAAACTTGCTAACAAAATCAGCTTAGATTCCCAGGCCATGTGACTCCTCGAAACTCTGCTGACTAAAGGCGAGAGATGTCATGCGGTTTAAACTGTGATGGTCTGACCATTTGACCATGGATGCCCAGCAGTTTGTTACACCAGTATATATTTGTTATTAAAAGTTATAAGCCTTGCTGTACAAAATAAGACCTAAATTATGGTTTTCCACATAAGATTAAGACCAAGGATTTTCCTATAGCTACCTCCAAAATTCTGGGTCCAGAGAATTGGGGAAAAAATACGACATTTTTACTAAAATATAGAAACACTTAATTTGAGACATTTGTTTGAAAATACTTTATTTTTTATTTTGAATTTGAAAATTTTGGCATAATTTGGGGAAAATACAAGTCAATTTTGCATTGGGATTGGTTCCTGAAATCGGACTCAAAGTCAGCCTAGGAAAATCCCTGAAGACGGTGTATATACATGCAGAGACTAAAAACCAATTTTCTGATGTGCATTATCAAAGTCTGGCACCACCCATAGACATACAAAGAACTTGTATTGTATCGGCTATAGCCGAGATAAAAATTTGTGTCACTTTCATCTTTCATTGCTGACAATATCTGTATGTGAGTAAAAGATTCTTGACAATTAATTTGTCAACTATTCCTCAACACATACTGGAAATGTAACACAATATCACGTTGAGATTGACATATTTGGAGAACTACGGTACAGGTAAAATGCCTACTGGCCGTCTTCATACAGGTGTCATTAAACGCTACCTGAGCCGTACTATTTAGCATATACTTACGTACACTCTGATTAGATCTACAGTGTACATACCTGGATACATATTTTCCGTGATATGAAGTTGGGATGTTTAACTTTCCAGTAATTGCAGTGTAGTGTGGAATTTTATCAGTAATTTTTGTTGTGTATCTAGTCAGGTAAGATCTAAAGTGATATTGGTCAATACAGGTGATAAATATGTCACCAGGTGCAAATACCATGAATTACTTGTACATTTACCTGTGAATTAATGTAACATGTATACTTTACCTAGTTGACCATATTCTATGTACACTAGATAATAAGTTTCATATCCCCTGTATGTGTTTCTTTGTTTTCACTCTCAGATAACTAATTCTACCCCCTTCACACTATCTCTGCCTTTCTTTATTTCCCTTTTTTGTGTCTCAATCTCTTTCCCCTGGGCTCAATCTGCCTACCTATCTCTCTATATTTGTCCCTGTAACTCAATATATTCTCCCTCTATCTCACTGTCTGCCTGTCTCCTATCCCCATGTGTCTCAATACTCTCTCTCTCTCTCTCTCTCTCTCTCTCTCTCTCTCTCTCTCTCTCTCTCTCTCTCCCTCCCTCCCTCTCTCTCTCTCTCTCTCTCTCTCTCTCTCTCTCTCTCCTCTCCCTCCCTCCCTCCCTCCCTCCCTCCCTCTCTCTCTCTCTCTCTCTCTCTCTCATCTCTCTCTCTCTCTCTCTCTCTCTCTCTCTCTCTCTCTCTCTCTCTCTCTCTCTCTCTCTCTCTCTCTCTCTCTCTCTCTCATGATAAATATAAACAATAATCTAGATGAAAGATGCTACCAACTATGGCTCAGTGGGTAAAATTTATGTGAGCTCTATAAGTCGGACTCAAAACCTAGAACATGTTAAAACATACACAAGGGGACTTAACATGTACTTCTTTCATATAGATATACAGTTTTTACCTTACTACCTGAAGGTCTGTTAAGGAGATATCATCAACCCCTGAATAACGACAGACCAGTCCAAATGTGTCTATAGGGGTAAATGAGTTGATAGCTTAAAACAAACGTAATTATACAGTCTTCATCGCCATTATATAACATGCTGATATTGGTACATTCAAATGAATATACATGCATGTGAGTTTGTGTTCATACATGTACATGCATGTGAGTGTGTGTTCATATGAATATGCACAAGTATTTGCATGTGTCTTCATAATGAATTTTTACATCTGCATGTGTTCATATGAATGTGCACAATGTCTGTGTTCATATAAGTGAACAAGTGTCTGTTCATATGAATGTGCATGTGTGTGTTCATATGAATAGGCACAAGTGTCTGTATGTGTTCATATGAATGTGCACATGTGTGTGTTCATATGAATAGACACAAGTGTCTATGTGTTCATATGAATGTACACATGTGTGTGTTCATATGAAAATACAAAAGTGTGTGTGTGTGAACATGTGACAGTGTTATGTTTGACAGATTCCTGTGATAAACTAAATTAGATTTTAACATATTAAGTTTTTCTTTATTCATTGCTCAAATCATTATCACAAGAATAGATTATAAGATTTGATTTTGGTATTTCAATTACGTAACTTGGGATTTTGTTTTAATCACCAGTAAATGGACCCCCATAGCTTTCATAAACGTGAGCAGAATTAAAGTATTATCATTAAGTACAAATTTAATATCAGTAATGAGCACGTCAATTAAAGTTTTGCAAAATCCAAAACAAATCATATTTCAATTCAAAACACCAACACATTCATATGAACACATACATGTACAAGTATTTACACATACTGATGTAGTGTATCCACACCTTTTTAAAATGTAAGTCTTTCAATTAATACATTGTATATGGAAGTATTATATTGTTTTGTTTGTTTTAATACTAATCAATCTTAAGCTAACAGCCCTTTCTCTGTCACAAATATTTTTATTTGTTTGTTTGTTGTTGTTTAACATCCCACTCCAGAATCTTTTACTCATATGGAGACTTCACCAAATGCCGGTGAGGGGCTTCATATTTTGGCCTATGCTCGGCACTTACGGCCATTGAGCAGTGAGGGTTCTTTACCATGCCGACACCTACTGCGACACAGACCTCGATTTTTACTGTCTCATCCGAAGGACAGGAAACCAACCTGTCGCTGACTGGACTCAAACTCACGATCAAGAGTCGAGAGCGCTACCGACTGAGTCAGGCCAGCTCCAGATATTTTTATTGAAGAAAAAGATGTGCATGGAGGTTACTGATCATTACTTTAATACAATTGAACTTCACACAAAGTGGTCTGATTAGTGAAGTGGTCTCTTAAGTGAGGTTCTGTACTGATTAAATATTAAGGAAGAGAGTGGAAATTTACGGCCTTAACTGTGAGGTGGTCTCTTAAGTGAGGTGGTCTTTTGGTGAGGTTCCATTGTAGATATTATTATATAACAGGTTTTTCAGTTGCCGATCGGCTGCATTTATACTTTCTACTCTTGCTTAATGGACCCATAGCCAAAAGTCTAGCATGTGGCTCTCCATCTGCACTGTTTGGTATCATTCGATTGTGACGTCATAAATTGCAAAAATATTTTACAGTTAAAGGTCTTAGTGTCATGCATTAATATTTCAACATTTTCATTTCTGAAAAGAAAACAACATTTGATTAGTTTTCATTACATTTAAAGCATGTGGCATCTATTATAGACAAAAAGATTACAGATTTGTAAATATCATTTTCCATGGCTTATGCTTTCTGTATGTGTTTTGAGGGAATCAATTGAGCTGGATCCACAAATTCCCAAAATTGGCCAAAGGTCTGATTAATTTCCAAATGTTACACGAAATGTACAAAATTTGTTCTCGGCATCAACAGTCATTGGTTTGGTATTGATCTACAAAGGCTAAGGTCATAGACTTTGCGCTGTGTATAAAATGTCAGAGCGTCAATTTATTTCATGTTTATGAGTTTGATTTAGTTCAGCAAGTATATATACATGTCTAATAATAATATTTATAAATGTGCACTCATACATGGTCAAAATGTATTTTAACATCATCAGATATGAAATTTGACATTTATGACATCACAATTTTGTCAGACTTTTGATATATATTTGCATGTATTATTAGTATTTTTTATGTTATTATTAACATTTTGAGGCTGATAAGCCAAACTAAAAAGTGCACTCTAGCGCAATTCATTTTTCTTCACCAGTTCTGAGACTTCTGACAAAATAAATGGACCAGTCAGGGGTTCAAAATTCTTTTTTAGATACTCAAGTCCGGGACTTGGAGAGTAAATTTCTGGCTAGTCCAAGAAAGAAATTTCAAAGTCTGCACTGAATTTTGTTAATAAGTAATACAATAAAATTAAATGAATGTAGATGAGGCAAGACCCTCAGACTTCGGGTATTTCTAAAAGCCAAGTCTGAACCCAAATTAAGCAAGTCCTGGACTTCGAACTTGAGGAATTTTGAACCCCTGCCAGTGATATTTAATTATTTACCCATGATCCTGTCCTCTAAATTCAGGGAACATTTTAAAACTCAGATATATAGTTGTAAAATAAAAAAAAAATTGTCAATGGTTTTAATATTCATATAATTATTTCTTTGTTTTCATTTATCAACAAAATTAAAATCATGATGAAATTTACATGAATTTAACACTTAGTGATAGTGATTTGTTCCTTTATAAACATATTTGTTTTGGTTTCACAGAAATTGAATGTCAACAAATTATTTTTTATTTTGGAAACACTGAAACTTTGACCCCACAACATTTTCTGATTCTACAGTATACACATATATGTAATTACATTGTATATACTTTGTACTCAAATTCTGTAGAAAAAGTTATTTTTCAAAAGGTAAAGTCGCATCAGAAATCTGTATGAACATTGTACATTTATAAATCTTTTAAATGTATTCCGTAGATCTATTATATGTTATAGAATATACATGTACAGTGAAACTTGTATATAAAGACCCCCTTAGAGACACATTAACAAAACCAGTCTTGATAGGGAGGTGGTCTTTATATAGAGGTTGATTTGTACACAAATGGTACTATTGGAGACAGCAAAAAACAGTCTATGACCTGGTGGTCTTTATACACAGGTGGTCGTTAAAGCAGGTTTTACTGTATGTTCATTTACAATATATTCATATTATTAATCATCATCATCATCATCGTCATTATCATATCTTTTTGGTAGTTATAGCGTAATAGTTTTAATAAACACACTGACATTTATGACAGATTTGATTTCATTTTAAACACCCAATGGTGTCGGAACTTTACGGTTTGTGACCTAGATTTGTTACTCTAAAATGTTAAAAATTGAATATAATTCCGTAAAAGAACTACAAAAGATGAATGGGTAGTGATTACATGCCTAGCACCTAGATCTGTGTATAAGCCTTCCAGCTGTACTTTATTGTAACATTTCACCATCAAAAGTTGAGAAAATATTTGTTCACTCATATTGTGATGTTGAATGGTTAAAGAGTTTACCAATAAACACCTGAACAGGTAAATACTGGCATACAATTATTTGAACAGCCCTTGAAAGGTATACAAATCACCTTTTGTGTTTACAGATTCGTTTTTCCACAGCTCCAGGTACTTCACAGGTGATAAGACGAGACATCACTTTTTTCAAATATCATTAACACTTCAGAAATGTCCTGTATGCCTTTGAAATACACCAAAACTACAGGTGAAACCGACATGATGCATTGTAATTTTCTTGTGTAGACTCAAAAAAAAAAAAAAATGGCATAGAAAAATGTTCTCTTACCTACATCACATGTATATAGTTACCTATTTTTTTTTTAGAATTTCTGCTACCTGTGCACAGGTATTTTTTCTGGAAATTTCTTCTACCTGTAAAGGTAGGTTTTCTGAGAATTTATGTTACCTGTAGGGCATATATTGTACTTTTTGCAGTATTCTTATTTTCAATGTTGTTTCACCACAATTTATGGAATTTGTCCACTTTTATGGAGCCATCACCAGCTTAAATGAGGTGCCACAAATCTTGACCTTTGATATAAACTGACGTCACTGCTGTGACGGCTCTTATTACTTGCTGTGACACACAGACTTATGATATAGACAGACGTCACTGCTGTGACGGCTCTTATTACTTGCTGTGACACACAGACTTATGATATAGACTGACGTCAATGCTGTGATGGTTCTTATTACTTGCTGTGACACACAGACTTATGATATAGACTCACGTCAATGCTGTGACGGTTCTTATTACTTGCTGTGACACACAGACTTATGATATAGACTGACATCAATGCTGTGACGGTTCTTATTACTTGCTGTGACACACAGACTTATGATATAGACTGACATCAATGCTGTGACGGTTCTTATTACTTGCTGTGACACACAGACTTATGATATAAACTGACGTCAGTGCTGTGATGATTCTTATTACTTGCTGTGACACACAGACTTATGATATAGACTGACGGTCAATGCTGTGACGGTTCTTATTACTTGCTGTGACACACAGACTTATGATATAGACTGACGTCAATGCTGTGATGGTTTCTTATTACTTGCTGTGACACACAGACTTATGATATAGACTCACGTCAATGCTGTGACGGTTCTTATTACTTGCTGTGACACACAGACTTATGATATAGACTGACATCAATGCTGTGACGGTTCTTATTACTTGCTGTGACACACAGACTTATGATATAGACTGACATCAATGCTGTGACGGTTTCTTATTACTTGCTGTGACACACAGACTTATGATATAAACTGACGTCAGTGCTGTGATGATTCTTATTACTTGCTGTGACACACAGACTTATGATATAGACTGACGTCAATGCTGTGACGGTTCTTATTACTTGCTGTGACACACAGACTTATGATATAGACTGACGTCAATGCTGTGACGGTTCTTATTACTTGCTGTGACACACAGACTTATGATATAAACTGACGTCAGTGCTGTGAGGATTCTTATTACTTGCTGTGACACACAGACTTATGATATAGACTGACGTCAATGCTGTGACGGTTCTTATTACTTGCTGTGACTCAGGACTTATGATATAGACTGACGTCAATGCTGTGACGGTTCTTATTACTTGCTGTGACACACAGACTTATGATATAGACTGACGTCAATGCTGTGACGGTTCTTATTACTTGCTGTGACACACAGACTTATGATATAGACCGACGTCAATGCTGTGACGGTTCTTATTACTTGCTGTGACACACAGACTTATGATATAGACTGACATCAATGCTGTGACGGTTCTTATTACTTGCTGTGACACACAGACTTATGATATAGACTGACGTCAATGCTGTGACGGTTCTTATTACTTGCTGTGACACACAGACTTATGATATAGACTGACGTCAATGCTGTGACGGTTCTTATTACTTGCTGTGACAAACACAGACTTATGATATAGACTGACGTCAATGCTGTGACGGTTCTTATTACTTGCTGTGACACACAGACTTATGATATAGACTGACGTCAATGCTGTGACGGTTCTTATTACTTGCTGTGACACACAGACTTATGATATAGACTGACGTCAATGCTGTGACGGTTCTTATTACTTGCTGTGACACACAGACTTATGATATAGACAGACATCACTGCTGTGACGGTTCTTATTACTTGCTGTGACTCAGGACTTATGATATAGACTGACGTCAATGCTGTGACGGTTCTTATTACTTGCTGTGACACACAGACTTATGATATAGACTGACGTCAATGCTGTGACGGTTCTTATTACTTGCTGTGACACACAGACTTATGATATAGACAGACATCACTGCTGTGACGGTTCTTATTACTTGCTGTGACACACAGACTTATGATATAGACTGACGTCAATGCTGTGACGAAGTTCTTATTACTTGCTGTGACACACAGACTTATGATATAGACTGACGTCAATGTTGTGACGGTTCTTATTACTTGCTGTGACACACAGACTTATGATATAGACTGACGTCAATGCTGTGACGGTTCTTATTACTTGCTGTGACACACAGACTTATGATATAAACTGACGTCAGTGCTGTGATGATTCTTATTACTTGCTGTGACACACAGACTTATGATAATAGACTGACGTCAATGCTGTGACGGTTCTTATTACTTGCTGTGACACACAGACTTATGATATAGACTGACATCAATGCTGTGACAGTTCTTATTACTTGCTGTGACTCAGGACTTGTGATATAGACTGACGTCAATGCTGTGACGGTTCTTATTACTTGCTGTGACACACAGACTTATGATATAGACTGACGTCAATGTTGTGACGGTTTCTTATTACTTGCTGTGACACACAGACTTATGATATAGACTGACGTCAATGCTGTGACGGTTCTTATTACTTGCTGTGACACACAGACTTATGATATAAACTGACGTCAGTGCTGTGATGATTCTTATTACTTGCTGTGACACACAGACTTATGATATAGACTGACGTCAATGCTGTGACGGTTCTTATTACTTGCTGTGACACACAGACTTATGATATAGACTGACATCAATGCTGTGACAGTTCTTATTACTTGCTGTGACTCAGGACTTGTGATATAGACTGACGTCAATGCTGTGACGGTTCTTATTACTTGCTGTGACACAGGTCTTGTGATAGAGATTGTCGTCGATGCTGTGACGGTTCATATTACCGTACTTACTATGACATAGGATTTGGAAATATTCTTCTTATGCCAAGCCCATAGCTACAATTTTAAAAAATGCTGGGTGTATCTCTGCTGAGATTCAAATGTGCCACCACTACTGGCTCTACACCACCATAAGTGGTTCCTTATAAATGAAACATTCTTGACAGTATGTAGAAAATTGACCGCTACTTGTACATAACATCTGTAAACAAATAGATTACCTGTGTTTGTACTTTTGACTGCATGTTTATCCGATGTCTTACAGGTGCTTTGTTATTTGGATTTTGTTTAGGTTTTTGCGGATGTCTCCCAGAGGATTACGGTTAAGGACACTTAATGTCATTTGGATGTATACCACATGTTTAGCCACCGATTGTTGATTGTCCGATTGTTGGAAGTGCTATCTGCTAACCATCATCCTCTTATAGTACACAGACAATGAACTTTTTAATAAGTGGATACACAGTGACCCCAGACAAAATGTGAGTTTGTATTGTTGGGCTGAGAGTATATACATGAAACAAATCTGTTTGCCACATGGCCAGATGGTCAGGTTATCATGCTTAAAAACACCTTAGAGCTCAGAATTGGTTTAAGTACCTCTAATTAGAGTCTAGATTGTTAAATTTGAGAAGTTTAGAGGTTTACATCCAGACGTCCCCTTCTTTGTCTTTTCCAGTGTTTATCTTATATAACGGTCCCAAAGTCACCAAATTTACTGAGTACTTAACCTCAACTTTTATTTGATCATTTTAACTATATACATGTATTTGTTTATAAAACGTCTGGATCTGTGTAGGAAACATATTAAAATTGTCCATCATTCACAGAGAAAAAAAGTGGGGTCACACCTTACATGTAAGAATTTTGAAGAATTGAATCAAAATGTTGAGTACATGTACATGTACATGTATGGTACCTGAAAATTTGAGTTTGTACTCAAACAATTTTTGTATAATATTTCTGAAGTTTTCTTCACATTAGCAATGATAGTCATCATTGTTTACATGTACAATTGTCTGCCATCAATATACACTGTACAAACATGTCAAGTTACAACATAACTTCTGTGTGTTTTACCTTAAAATTTCAGTAAAAAAGTTCGTTGTGCTCAAGTACAGGAGATGGTAAACTGACTGTGTCTGTATTACTATTTAATTAGTAAGTGCTAAAGTGTGTATATTATCAAAAGTTTTGTTTATGTCGTACACCCTTAACAAAATATTTGGACTGGTCTGTGTCACTGATTTTCAGCTGAGTCCACTATTTTCAGGGGTAGTTGGGTTAGAAAAAATACAAGATTTACTATAAAAGTGCAACAACTAAGAAAAGAAATGATTCAATGTTATAATTACAGGTGACATATATATATATATATTGAATTATTTATCACTGTATAAACATTAAATTCTTTATCACTGAACACTATTTTGAGAACTACATAGTTATGGAAATCATTGTGAAGTTTTGCTCATTTAGTATGCAGTTTTCTCACAGATTGATAGATGTTGCCTCGCTGTCAGCATGCCATGCATGTTTTTGTCCATAAAAACGTAATTTTAACATAAGATTTAATTTGAAAAGTAATAAGTAATATTTATCAATGTCCTTTTGGTGTTCATTTCCTGACAATTGTATACGGTTTGCTAACATTAGATCTTTGGAAGTTAACTTACCTATCAGGTCTTTCTTTTGCCAATTTTGTGAAAATGCCATTCAGGTGACGCTACATGTGTATTTGAAATTTTTATGTGAATTTGTGTCAGATTGGGAAAAATAGTTTGCACACATGTAATTTGTAAATCTAGGTGTACATTGTTTTTGGAATATCTATTCTAAATGAAATTACCTGGTAAACCAGTTTTCATTAACGTTGCAGTCTGTATACCAAATGAGAATTTTTTTCATTGCACTGGGAATAGAGTAGAAAATCGGCCGCATGGAAACTATATAGAAAAATGCCTGCCCACACACACACACACACATATACATTTGTGTGTATATATATATATATATATATATATATATATATATATATATATATATATATATATATATATATATAGATCTATGTGCAATTTCAGAGGGAGAACAGGCAAATAAATATGAACTATTATATACACAGGTAATAAACACGTAAACTGCATGAAGGTTACGGTTGAGCTTCTCAAGTGAAAAGTTAAGTGAGAAGAAAATGAGACATTTAAAAATAGTAAATAAAGATATGATATATCTAAGATGAATGGATTCTTGATGAATGAAATGACGAGTCATAGGAATGTTTTAGAAAGGAGTTCAATTGGGATTCACCTAGTATATGTATATGAAAATACTGAGGCCTGAAAGAGGAGAACTAGAATTGCCAGCTACCAAGTCAAATCTCTGAAAAACAATGAATTTTTCTGTAGATCAATGGCTTAGACCTAGTCCAAGCTAATCCTTAGGGCTGGGTTAAAAATTGGTTTTTTTTCCTTTCATGGTCACGAATTGTCGGAGAAATTTGAGGATCAGCCAGTGAAAATTGAAATTTCAGTAAAGTCGCTCACTTAAGGGAAAATGATGTTGAAATCTGATACATAAAATCCAATGGCGGGAAAGATATCCGAGAAAAAATGAAACAAAAAAGGAAATGATCCTTCTGCTAGTAAACTGGTAAACTTTTTTCACAAAATCAGCTTAGGTTCCATCTGATACTGCCAGTAAAATTTGGAATACATGTACCTTTCTTATTGTCCCAAGTCTGAGCTCGAAGTCAAAATGAACTCTAACCTTGAATGCAAGGGATATTAATAAGAACAGACCTGTGCTTTTTATCCGGAATCCTAAAATAGAGACTCTAAATGAATCAACACATAATCATGCTGAAAGGCAAAATAGGATGATGGTGGATTTTACAAACTACATGATGTCAAAACAAATCTGACATTTATGATAGGGGTAGGGCATATCTTTGGCTTAACATTTCTGTTTGTCACATTATTCATTTAACTCATTCATTCCTAAAGACTCATTTGGACTGGTATAAGTGATTGATTTAAAGAAGCTTCCATTGTTTTCTAGGGGTAGATGAGTTAAAAGATATCATACTTGTAGATTGGCTGTTTTATAATGTCACCGCTTGCTATGGCCTGAGTAGTGAAGAGTTCAACTCACAAGTGGAAGGTCCCGAGTTCGATTCCCGTACTGGATGATACCAAAGACTTTAAAAATGGTAATGACTGTTCCTTCGCCAAGCGCTCGGCATATGAATTGAAAGTCACGAGTCTTTCGGATGAGACTGAAAACAGAGGTCCCATGTCGGGGAAGGGGTGACACGTACATGTAAAAGAACCCTCACGGCATTGGCGTCAGTCCATAGCACAGGTCAAAATTTGTAGCACTTCACCTTAATCTGGTGACATCTCAGTATAAATGAAAAATTTTTCACAGGGTGAAAAACAGTAATAAAAAAAAAGATTTATATTCATTTATAATGTCAGAGATATATATCTAACACAGTACGATTTTTGTTTTCCCTAATTCATCTTTTTTAATTATGAAAATATTTACACAGTCTGAAATTTCAGTTAGCATTACCCTACAGGAAGAAAATTGAGGTAATCAGTTTGTTTGTGGTAGTCTGAACTGAAAAAGTATATTACGTACAGTACTGTTCAGAATATTTCTACTTCAGTGATTTGACGTCTAACCACTGGACTACGTGAACACTCATGCCCCAAGGAAGATGTCCTGTGAAATTGATTACATCACAAAACAGCAAATGTGTTCAAACCCATCTGTTTACATTTTGCTTTTCTATTTTGGGAAGAAATATCATATGGGGATATTATTCTTGCGTAAAAAAACATTATCTTTGAATTATGTAAATGTATAATTTTGTGTGTATGTTTTATGGTTGGTCTGTATGCATTTTTTCCAGTCTTGTCTTATCAACTGTTTTCAATCCATTTTTATTCATGTATGTATGAAAAAATTCATTCAGTCAATGGAGACGTGCTAGTTCCAGCACACTTTTGGAAATATCTAGCACAACAGGCACATCAGAGAGAACAACAGCCACCAGAACAAGCTAGTACATCTGAGACAACACTTGCAGATCTACTAGTGAAGGATACATATTTACAACATGACAATCTTTCATGTCCTAGTTTAAATACACATACATTCAAAACACATTACATGTACTTTGTGTCATCCAGTTTCCCCTTTCGGTGCCTCGCATTAGTCAGACTCCCCATGGCCACATGTGACAGAGAAATCAATATTAGCAGAATCCTATCTATTTTTAGAAAGAACAATGCCATCTTTGCTTGATTATACTACAAGTGTTGCTGATTTAATTATTAAAAACCTCATAATGCACCAATGTTGATTGACCTGATTGCTGGGGAAATATCTGCAGACCTGGCTCACTGACCAGTGCTTGACCAGCTTTGGACCTCCACAGATGTACATCTGTGTATCATACATGTATATATCGACTTACAGTACTACTACTAAACCATGTTTATAAACTGACTGTACAACTGACCATTGTCTAGATTCTATTGTCAATATTTTGCATCATACGGTTTTTTTGTTTGGCTGTGTACATTTCGTTTTACCAGTTAACATTTCGCTGACACAGGCGGTGTATGAAATATGTGTTCAGTCGTGACTTGTCAAATTTCCAGGGACTAATTTGATCAGTGACTTTGGTTATTCAATCTAGCTGTAAGCCAGGTAATTTTACAATTATCAAAACTAGATCGGACTTGATTAATTAGCCAAAGGAGCCCTGCTGTTGAAGTGTTAAAGGTGTTCTGTTTTCATAGCAAATTTTGATTGTGTTAAATTAAATGGCAAACAATTAGGGATTTACCTGTAGATATGAGGGTGAAGATATTTGTGTATACATGTCCAAGCTGTTTAATTTTGAACAAGAGGTGTTGACAACTGCTGTGCTCAAACACTTTGTCATGACTATCGGAATATCTGAAGTTTAATGGATGAAGATCTAGACTCTAGTATTTCCGAAAAAAAAAAAGTTACATACATACGTGAACTGTTTTGTTTACCTGTAACACTTGGCTTTGAATTTATGACAAGATCAGCAAATATTGGAAGAGAAGTACATGTATTTATACATATCATGAATATGTATATAAATATGTAATACAGTCGGGCATTGACTATCAGGATAATTATTTGGCCATAGTTATTTCTTATCAATTTTACCCGATGTTTTGTTAAATTGATTTGAATAATTTGAACTGTATCTCGGTATTGATTATTCAGATGGAATTCTACAAATTTTAGGAACGGCATATTGTGAAAGTACTTCCCAACTCAGAAAAGTGCTTTTAGATACACACTTGTGAATGCTTATAATATACATATGCTTCTAAGGGAAATTAATATATTCAAGTGAATTTATTTCTGGATGTTTTATTTCCTGCCAAGTGGATGACTTATTACCACAAGATGTTTCAGCTGGAAGGTAAATTCAGATTTACAATAACTATGTATAAGTCGTAAGGTTGATTAAAATCTTAGAGTATATGCATTATAGATGATGTACATGTATTTAAGTACACTTTTGCTAACTTGGAATTGTTTAAATTACATCTAAAGTACATATTCTCTCTCTTTCTCTCTATCCCTCTGTCTCTCTATCTCTCACTATTTCTCCCTTTGCCTGTATCTGTCAGATACACACTCTCTCTCTCTCTCTCTCTCTCTCTCTCTCTCTCTCTCTCTCTCTCTCTCTCTCTCTCTCTCTCTCTCTCTCTCTCTCTCTCTCTCTCTCTCTCTCACTTTGACAGTTTGTCCCTAGTTCAATTTCTTTCTCTCTTTCCCTCTCTTATCTTATTTTCTGTCTCTTTTTTTTCTCTTTTTGTCTCCTGTCTTCCATTCAGGGTCGCAGCTAGGTCAAGGTCATTGGTTATGCATTATCGTACCATGAATAGAGAATGTTCTGTTTTCTTGTATTAATTGTGATTTCAATTAAAATAATTCACGTTTGAGTTTTGATCTGATAATTGTTTTGATTTTTATGGCTGCTTTTAAAAAAAAAAGAAAAAGTAAAAACAGAAATGTGGCAGCAAATCCATTTCCTTTGTAATCCATCCAATTTCTTTGTTCATTTCTTGTGTTTCTTTGTTATTTTTTCATAAGGTCTGCAATAGATTTTTTTCTGTGATGCTTTTCAGCATTACACATAGTGCCAAAAATTTGAAAATTCTTAAGATTATGTTATCCCAAAAAATATTTAGGTAATCTGGATATAAAAATCGTACATGATCTTCCTTAACGTGACGCTACATCTGTGTAATCATAAGATTATGATTAGAATTCTACAGTATTAGGACTTAACTTATATCATTTATTGTAACTGTAGTAACAGTGGTCAAACCTTACAACTTAGAGACATGTATACATGTATGAGTGGATTTTGCATAAATTGACTTACTTGTCCATCAGTGATGACCTTCGACTTCAGGGTCAGATGACCCAGACTATGTTTATGTAATGTATCGGATTAAGTTACAAACATGCCTCAGTGACTGATTTTTTTTAATTGACTAGAGATGCCAGGTAGGGTGGGGGGGATAATGATGATTTCAGAAAATCTCCCAACTTAAAAGGTTTATGAATTTCAGTCAAATGGTAGTTTATTGAAAATACGCCTATGCTCGGCACTTATGGTCATTAAGTCAGTTTTAATATATGTCTTGTTGATACAATGTACATGTATGAGGGTGAAATTGAAAATGTCCATTGGCCATAAATCATTCTCTGACCGTATTCAGTAACCCTTTTTTAAAGTCATATAAGTTACTCACATGGCCCTTTTTTAGCTCACCTGAGCTGAAGGCTCAGGTGAGCTATTGTGATCATTTTTAATACATTGCCATAAGCTGAATGTGCAGGTTGTTTAAATTTTGCACAAATTTTATCTCAAAATCACAGGGCCACGGTCTTTGTTCTTTATATAGAGGTAGTCGCTAAAGCAAGTTTTACTCTGTGTGTGTATATACATGTATGTGTGTATATGTGTGTATATATATATATATATATATGTGTGTGTGTGTGTATATATATATGTGTATGTGCAAATGTATGTGTATATATGTGTGTGTGTGTGTGTGTGTATATATATATATATATATATATATATATATATATATATATATATATATATATATATATATATATATACAGTAAAACCTATATATAGGGACCACCCAAGGGACCAGAGAATATTGACCTTTATGTGCAGGTGACCCTTATACACAGGTTAAATTTAGTTGAAGTATGCAGTAAAGGGACTTTTTCAAAACTGGCCTTTATAGACAGGTGATCCTTATATAGAGGTGGCCGCTATAGCAGGTTTTACTGTATATATATATATATAAGACTATTTTCACTGCTTTGGTAAAGAAAATTGTTTTAAGACAGGTTAATTGTGGGAATGTTAGAAGATATGTTGGTGTGAGGTCAGATGTCATGTTAATTAGGGATATGTCAAATATGTTGGTGTGAGGTCAGATGTCATGTTAATTAGGGATATGTCAAATATGTTGGTGTGAGGTCAGATGTCATGTTAATTAGGGATATGTCAAATATGTTGGTGTGAGGTCAGATGTCATGTTAATTAGGGATATGTCAAATATGTTGGTGTGAGGTCAGATGTCATGTTAATTAGGGATATGTCAAATATGTTGGTGTGAGGTCAGATGTCATGTTAATTAGGGATATGTCAAATATGTTGGTGTGAGGTCAGATGTCATGTTAATTAGGGATATGTCAAATATGTTGGTGTGAGGTCAGATGTCATGTTAATTAGGGATATGTCAAATATGTTGGTGTGAGGTCAGATGTCATGTTAATTAGGGATATGTCAAATATGTTGGTGTGAGGTCAGATGTCATGTTAATTAGGGATATGTCAAATATGTTGGTGTGAGGTCAGATGTCATGTTAATTAGGGATATGTCAAATATGTTGGTGTAAGGTAACCTTTGTAATCATTGATTACTCTGTTTTCAGAAAGTTGGAAACTAATAAAAAAAAAAAAAAAAATTAGCGTGAGAAAGGCTTAGAAATGGATCACAAGTTTAACTATATGTGTTGGAATTTACGTGAATGGATTGCATGTCAATCACTTCTGTCTCGTGCACGTACCTGTCAGGTTAATTACAAAGTTGTGTAAATCAGGCAGTACGTTTTATACTTAACTTCTAGATCTTACTTACGACCTGTAATTCAGACTCGTCTTTGATGTTTGTTATCAGCGAAACGTTGATGTCTGCACTGGAGGACAACGTAACAAATTCTTCTTCAGTAAGCAATATATTAAGCTAACCCTTCACCATATGGTCCGTTGAAATACCATTTTTTTTATCCCACTGATATCGATGATAAGGAAGGATATTGTTTTTGGTCTACCTGTGTGGCTCTTTGCAACATTTTGGGTTCCATGGAAAAAAAAAAAAAGCACATAAGTTTTCTAGACATATTAAGGCCATTATTCTGCAATTTTTATGCGCCCGGCCTGAAAGGTCCGCTGGGGGCATCTAGTGTTTGGATTGTCTGTCTGTCTGCCTATCTGCCTGTCTGTTTGTTTGTCCGTTGGTAATTCCATCCCGATTACATATAAAGTGCAATATTTCAACATTTGTTGGGACCGGGGGCATTTGTGTTTCACAAACACATCTTGTTGCCAGAGTTATAGTCCTTGAAAGTTTCCCAGCATGATTTAGCTGTTGGAGATATAGAATTTCTCTAATATTTCCTTTTTTTGTTTTTTGGTTTTTTTTTGGGGGGGGGTGGATCTAAGTTAATAATCAACTTTAGTCATCAATGGCGGATGAATTACTTTCTTCTAACTTCCATTGCACACATTTGCAACTAGGGTCTTATCTGATACAATGTATGTCTAGGGTCGTCTGAGGTCGCCTGAATCAGTGGATGACATATTGCAGTCTGGTTATGTTAGTTACATTATAACATTTCATGTGCTAAAACTTAACATTTTAAACTTCTAAATTCTCTTCTAATGCGGTAATAATGTGGTGTATCGTACATATTGTATCTCTAGGGGTTAGGGGGAATAAGTTCTAGGGCCTGGGTATCAGGATTATTTCATATTTAAAGGCCAGGGTCCAGGGTTATTTTTAAGATCCTGTAACATACCTACCCTCCATTTTTTTTTATTTAGGACATTATCACTGATAAGTTTCATAACTTGATGTTTTTTGTACAGTTGATTTTTACAGTTTGTGTATGGAGGATTTATTAACTTGTTAACCACATACAAAAAATGAATTCTTCTTAACTCATCCCCTGAAAAAACAATGGACTCTTTCATAAATCAGTGGCTTCAACCAGTCCAAATGTGTCTGTAGGGATGAATGAGATAAAATCATTGACACAGACTTGTCTCATTTTGTATATAGGGGGTCATTTAATTAATATTGACACAGACTTGTCTCATTTTGTATATAGGGGGTCAGTTAATTAATATTGACACAGACTTGTCTCATTTTGTATAGGGGGTCAGTTAATTAATATTGACACAGACTTGTCTCATTTTGTATATAGGGGGTCAGTTAATTAATATTGGCACAGACTTGTCTCATTTTGTATAGGGGGTCAGTTAATTAATATTGACACAGACTTGTCTCATTTTGTATATAGGGGGTCAGTTAATTAATATTGGCACAGACTTGTCTCATTTTGTATATAGGGGGTCAGTTAATTAATATTGACACAGACTTGTCTCATTTTGTATATAGGGGTCAGTTAATTAATATTGACAGACTTGTCTCATTTTGTATATAGGGGTCAACTAATTAATGTGGTTATGTCTTCTATAAAATATGAAATCATGGTTTTACTAAATACTTATGATATCACTTCTGATTCAAATCAAATACTGATTCATTTTAACTTAACTGACATTTCTAGTGATGAGAGACTGTTTGTTGGTACATGTATGTACAGCAAAGAAAATGAAGGGAGACAATTATCACCTACCATTAAAAATTCTGCTGTTGCAGACATCCACTTAAATAAATTTATAGAAACTGCAACCCTTTTACTCCCCTGAAAATTATGGAATCATTATCAGATTATTGGCATGGATGAGTCCAATTGTGTCTTAAGGGGTGTAAAGAGTGTTGAGTCAAGTATTTAAATCTTTAGAAAATCAGGGCAGTGACCTTTACTTCAGTTTTGATAATTAACATTGACAGACTTGAGATTTTCTCGACAAGTATAAACATCTTCTGAAATACTGCAGATGTTGGACACTTGTGACCCAAACATAAAGGTTAAAAGGTCAAAACAATCCCCCCACAGGAATCAACTAGATTAGTTGTCATTTCATATTTAGAAAACATGATAAATATCCCCTGATTGACCACATGTTGTAGACAAGTAAGTCTTGAAGACAGAGAGGCCCTGAGAAAAGTTTTAATTAGCAGAAAATCACATACATTAATCATGTCACTCCCTGAATATATAAATGGCACAGTTTTAGACTAGTTTATTATGGTTTATAGGGTTCAGAGGATTAAAAAAAACCTAGGGCTACATGTAGCTCTGTGGTAGAGGATTGGCCATGTATATGAAACATTTGAGTTGAACTTAGGTCAGACTAGAGATTAAATCATACAGATACTGACTGTTCTTTAGCCATTGGCAGAAGTTGTGAGAATCTTTTTTTCTTTTTTGTAAAACTTTTTAAGACTGGAGTCTTTTGTCCCTGTGGTTGTGACATGATAAGAGTATCTTCCCTTTATCTGCAAAAAACTGTAGCACAAGTCAAAATTTACATAACTTCATATAAAACTACAATGGAACCTTACCTTATGACCACCTGGCTTAGGAGACCACCTCTCATTTCAGACCACAAGTTTTCAGTCTCATAATAAATATTTAATAAACACAGACCCTCACTTAAGAGACCACCTCACAAATCAGTCCACTTTAAGTCAGTCAGTTATGTGGTATTATTAGGGAGGTTTCACTGTAGTTAAATGTTGTCTCCATCTAAGTGAATATCTATGGTAGGCCCTAAAGTACACAAAAACAAACATGATATAAAATTAAAAAAAAATAAAAAAAACCCTTGAAGTATCCTTACAACTCTAGAACATAAGTTTATGTGGATGTCGCTCCCTCTTTGCAACATGAGATAATGTTTCAATGAACGTCAGCATCAATGACTGATTGTTTGTTGATACAGGTATGTTACTACACCTGAGTCACAGACAGGTAACTTAAACGCAACAGCTGTTGTTAGCTTATTAAGTTTTTTTTCCTGTTCTTTAGGTGAGTTTTATATATAGATACATGTAGTAGTCTATTTATGTTGGATTGGCATCTTTTTATGTATTGCTCAAGTTACAAGATTCTAACTGTATCTGTCTACTGGTATCTACATATGCAATCTGCTCTGTGGTAGTGATAAGAACTGTGTCAAAGAATTCAGCTATCTTTACTGTTATAATTGCTGTAGTATGTGCACCACACATATTTCTGAGCCACACGCTAGTACTGATATGGGTAAGCGTAATTTGCCACGTTTAAATGTGTGTTCTGTTATTGACAATGGACACAGATGAAAGACATACTTTAGGTAAACAAAAATCTATTATTTTATTGATATTCATCATACCAAACTTAATTTTTTCAACACCCATTATAGTTTTTAGTCCTCTATTTCACCTGTGTGTTGGCTATTATATCTGACCTATTATACCTGTGTCACAGATCTTACCTGTATGTCACCTATTATATCTGTGTCACAGATCTTACCAGTATATCACCTATTATATCTGTCACAGATCTTACTTGTATATCACCTATTATACCTGTCACAGATCTTACTTGTATATTAACTATTGTACCCGTGTCACAGATCTTACCTGTATGTCACCTATTATATCTATGTCCCAGATCTCACCTGTTTCTCATAGTTTTTAGTCCTCTATTTCACCTGTGTGTTGGCTATTATATCTGACCTATTATACCTGTGTCACAGATCTAACCTGTATGTCACCTATTATACCTGTGTCATATCTTACCTGTATAAGTGTATGTCAGCTATTATAACCATGTCACAGATCTTACCTGTATATCACCTATTATACCTGTGTCACAGATCTTACCTGTATGTCACCTATTATACCTGTGTCATATCTTACCTGTATATGTGTATGTCAGCTGTTATAACCATGTCACAGATCTTACCTGTATGTCACCTATTATACCTGTGTCGCAGATCTTACCTGTATGGCACCTATTATACCTGTCACATCTTACCTGTATAAGTGTATGTCAGCTGTTATAACCGTGTCACAGATCTTACCTGTATGTCACCTATTTTACCTGTGTCATAGATCTTATCTGTATGTCAACAATTATACCTGTGTCACAGATCTTACCAGTATTTCAATTATTTTTTTCTGTGTCTCAGATCATCGTCATCATTTTCACCTCGATTTGTATCGCTTGTATAACTATATATATCTTCTGATATTTTTTCTGGCACCAAAAAAAAAAAATGCCATTTTAATCAGAATAGAACATCATTTTAAATGTTAATGAACATTTTCAGTGCGTCATTATTACTATTTTATTACAGAAAGTGCATTTTTGATGTCAGGTCATTGTTTTATAATTGATATTAAAACAAATTCCCATAGGAAAGCGGAATGTTATTTTAATACGAAACTAATGTAATTACATCTTTGTACTTTGGAGACATTGATCTATTAAGTGTTGTGTACGCGAGTTTGTATATATCCCTGTCCTAACATACTGCAGAATGGATTGCTAGGGGAGCCATCATGGCCGTACATCCAACTAATGCCAAGTCCATCGTGTGTTTAAGCCTGAAATGTACAACGATGATAAAATTATATGTGGCAAATTTATGTACATTGCATTTGATTGCAACAAATAGCTAATGAATATTTACAAGAATTATTTTACAAAAATTTGATATCTTAAATGGTTGATATACGTGTGTGTTGATACATATTATGATCGTGACGAAAAATATTGAAACTCATTCAGTTACGTTCTCCGAGAGTGACACTGGCCCCGAAGTCACCAAATTTACTTAGTACTCAAGCTCAACCAACTTTTCACGATTTTAAGGTAAAAACATGCAAACTTCATTCTGTAATTGGACATGTTTGTATATTGATGGCATACAATTGTAAATAATGATAAAAATTATTGCTCATTTGAAGAAAACCTCAGAAATATTTAAAAATTGTTTGAGTACGTACTCAAATCGTGAGTACCGTACTCAACGTATTTATTCGTTTTTCACAGGGAAATCATAAGTGTGACGCAAACATTTACATGTAAATGATTAAAAATAATAATATGTTTCCTAATCACTAAAATCCAAAAGTTTTATAAACAATTTTATAGTCAAAATAATGAAATAAAAGTTGAGCATGAGTATTGAGTAAAGTTGGTGACTTTGGGCCCTGGTTTTTGTGTTTGCCATTTTAATGGTGTTTAAGCAATACAAGGTACTGGTGTGGCAGATCTTTTTATAATGTTGGAGATAATATGGTTACAGTATACTGGAAACAAAAGCTTCAGCCCTCTGTAAAAAAAAATGTCTGATAGACAATCGTACCATACAAAAGTTTCCAATTCATTTATCCCCAAGGGTATACCATATGATAAATCATGATTTAACGGGTGGTGTGACTGTTCATAGCCCTTGCCACACACCTATGGGTATGTTGAGCATCGGACCAATATTCGGCCCCGTTCCTAATGCAAAATACATGCCTTTTCCCCCCGAATTTGATGAAAAAAAAATTCCCATCTGGTGTATAAACTGCGACTGTGATGAAAAATGAATTAATGCCACAGGAAATGCATTTAAAAAATAGATTGCTTTACATGTAGATTTACATGTGTCAAAACATAGTTTTCCCAATTGTGTCAAATATGCTATTTTCCCAAAATTGGCAGAAAAGGGGATCTTCTTAGAATAACCCGTATCATTTGATCTTAGTAGAGTCTACATTATTTTAGGGGTAGACAGGTTCAAGTAAATACTCTTGTCGTGGAACTTTTAATGGTTTGTGTGCAGTAGGTATGAATCTTTTGAAACCTAAACTACTGTCACTTACAAAAACATGAAAAAAAGAATCTCTTGTGTACATGTACATCTATATTTGGCCTAAATAATGGAGATATCATACTTCAGTGAGTTTTGAGGTTCTTATTTGGGTCGAGTCTTCAATCCACTTGACCTATATTATATGAGAGAGAGAGAGAGAGAGAGAGAGAACAACAGACAGAGAGACGGAGAATATTGGAGGAATGAAGAGGGGTCTTTATATATATTTTGGACAACGGTCTACTGTGTATATTTCAAAAAATGATTAAAACAAAATAAATATAGTTAATTAAAGACATCTGTATACATTTAAATCGGGATAAAAACAACATGCACACACGTATAATAAATACACAAGTATGCATCAACAATCAATCATGTACACATGTGTAATATTTGGGGTATTTTGGGGTTAACAAGCACATCTTATTTTGTAGTTTAAGAAAGGGAGGTGGCAGAAGGGGATTCTATCCCTAAATCTGTTCTATGATTTTTTCGATTGATCAGAATTTAAATGTTATTAAACATTGCCAACTTCGCACTGTTTGACTTGGTTTTCAACCCACTCATCTTTTACAAGAGGTGTGTCAGGAATGTGTTAAAGGTCTCACTTCAATTTAAGCTATGTTCAGTAATCCCATTTCAACATAATAACAAACTTGATACAAATTTCTATACTTGAACTACTTGTCGGGGAAATATATTTTATTTCTTGAATATTGTGTGTGTGTGTGTGTGTGTGTGTGTTTGTGTGTGTGTGTTACTGTATTTTGTGTGCATTTTTGATAATTTTTATTAAGATTGTAGGAATTCCTCCTTTTTTTCAAAATTTTCCTACAATGTTGAATTTGTATGTTTCCCATTAAACTGTAACAAATGAGATATTTTCCTTCTTTTTCCCCATCATTGAATCACATCTCTGTAAATGTCCCTTTAATGTTTATAGAGCTCCAGATAAGGGGAGTAAGAGGGTATTTACCCTTTAAAAATTTGGAAATCAGCTTTTGAATTTAGAATAGGGGGTGAAATTACTCATTGGAAATTAAAGTTACAAATTGTAATAGTGTCAATTTATATACATTATTATGTAAAACACCCTTTGAATATTCAAAAATTCCCTTTAAGAATTTTGATTTACCCTTTAAACCTGATTTCTGGGAGTGAAATACTCTTTACCTGAAAATCTTATCTGGAGTTCTGTACAGTCAATACATACTACATAGTATTGTACAGTAAAACCTGCTATAGTGGCCACCTCTATTTAAGGATTACCTGTTTATAAAGGCCAGTTTTTTCAAGTCCCTTGACTGCATACTTCAACTAAATTGAACCTGTGTATAAGGGTCACCTGCACATAAAGGTCAATATTTTCTGGTCCCTTGGGTGGCCCCTGTATACAGGTTTCACTGTATATATAGGGTTAACATACATTTTGCTATGGCGGTATATCAAAATTAGAAAATATCCTAGTGTCACAGCATTTCTGTCTATTTTGTATTCTCTCATTTTTTCATTTTTAAATGTTATTCTATTAGTGACCCCATTTTAGCTTTTGCCTAATATCTGCATAAACAAATTTCTATATTTAAAGACCAACGTTTAAAACTATTCGCTTGATTTGAATTGCTTATAAGTTGAGTTGACCAAACATCTCCAGTATGGTCGTAATCGCTGACGTCAGTATTTTTTTTTTAAATGCCTGTGTATATTACTAAATAATGTTGATAAAACAGAGAGTTAAACATTTACATATATTTTTTTTTTTTTAACGCTGTGTTTGTTTGGCGAAGCTTGACTTGACTCAGAACGGATATAACATGCTCTCCTGACACTGGGCTTCTGTATTTATATACGTAAAATTATGATTCACCGAAACTCTATGCCCACATTGTACATGTACTTAGGAAATACGTACATGTAATGTAGCATTTAATACTTGCAACGTTCATACCTACACCACAATCAGATATGAAGGATGGAGTGTTATTTGGATTTAGTTCCGTTGAAATTGGTAAAATTATTTTGTTTTTCATTAATATGGATAATTTGATTAGCTGTATGATACAGTGTAGTTGTTATATTTAGTTACATTGAAATTTCCGCTGAACTTTTTCTGTTTGACTTTTTCATACTTTTCGTTTGTTTCTTTCACTTTATCTATTTGTACATGTACCAGTACATACATGTATGTATAGGTTTTCCCCTTCATTCTATCAGTCTGAATCCCCTCAGTTAGCTCATATTGAATTCTTGATCAATTCATACTCGGCTTGGATATCAATTTGTCAATGTTTGAAAAATTCTCCAGGTCTGTGTAAATCTTTATTCATTTCACCTTCTGAAATCATATGTTTAGGTATGATGTTTTATGAGTTGTTTTTTTTTTTTCATACTCGGATTTAATGTTAGGTCATATATGAAACAGATTAGTGACATTAGATTATGGTATTACTGTATATTTCTGTTCTTGTGTATGAGTGTGTTAGGGAGGAAAGGAGGCAGAAGAGATGGATGGAGGCAAGGCTTTTTCCTGGGTCTGTGCAGGTCCTGTATAATGCCCCATTCCCAACAGTAAAATAGTAACATTTTTCCCAATTTCAAGCCAGAAACGTTCCCAATATTAACCCTCGGCTTGTGAGAAATAAAAGTGATTAATTAAAAAAAATAAACCAAAAAATGATAACAAATGATCTTGAATCATTTTAGCAAGCAAGATGCAAAGCCATCTTAGTATTTGAATAAATTAAACATTGAAATATACTAGTGAAATATGTACAATGCATGATTTATTTAAATAACATCTACTTTTGTCTGTTTGTGTAGTTGTTTTTTTGTTTTTTTATTGGGGTTGGGGGTATATTTAGGAAGTCATCACTGGACTGAACAACCACATAGACCTATAAAGACCTAAACCTGGGACTCGTGGCTTGTATAATTATCATCTCAAAACTGAATGTCATACAGACACCCTGAAACCTTTCTTAACCCGATTACCCCGAAAGACACATTTGGAATGATCCAAGTTGTTGATTTACAGAATAGTCCATTGTTTTTCAAGGGTTTAAGAGTTAATATATATAAAAAAAAATCTATGTTCGTTTATTCAGATATATTAATTTTCTGAATGGCAATTGATTTCGAATTTTAAAGAATTGAGGGAATTTAATTATCAAACATTGACAGTGAGATGATCTATTTGTAATTCTTGTGTGATATATGGTAAAACCTGCTTTAGCGACCACCTCTATATAAGGATTACCTGTTTATAAGGGCCAGTTTTTTTTCAAATCCCTTGACTGCATACTTCAACTAAATTGAACCTGTGTATAAAGGTCACCTGCACATAAAGATCAATACTTTCTGGTCCCTTGGGTGGCCCCTATATACAGGTTTCACTGTATATATATTTCAGCTGTATATTGATTTGTGGATATCTCTCTCCCACCCACCCACCATTTCATATTATAATGATTGTTTTCATCTTTTGTCTTTTCATTGATTTTGAGGTGGAATTCAAAGCAATTAAAGGCTGTTTCATTTAAAGCAAAATTGGTTCCATTTCCCCCTCAAATTTACGTTTAACATTAATTCCCACTTTTGCAGAAAAAAAAAGAATGATTCGTATGTGCTGAAATTTGCTCTGTATAGATGACAATGACAAATTTCATTATGGGACAAAGAAATCAGTGCATTATAGCACACACACACAAGACTGATATCTTTACTAATTAATTCCTAAGCGAATTTTATTCGCTTCAAGTTAAACTACATGACATCATTCTTTTAATATCATCTCATTAGTCAGTTTTCCTCTACGAATGAAGCAATAAAACTATAGTGACATGTTACGTGGGTCCTGTATAGCCAGTTCCAGTGCTCTCGACTGCCACATCAGCAGTTTTCTCTTAACTAATACTATTGATTCTCTGGGAATGTTAGTGTGTGTGTGTGTGTTGTGTTTTTGTTTTTTTTATCGTAGTAGAGAGACAATCTCAGAATATCTTGTCAAGTTTGCGTCAACTCATCAACTCGGTGCTGTGTGAGCCACCAGTCGTTATAATGATATATAGTGTATAGTGTATCTACTTGTGTGTTTGGATTTGGATTGGTCGCTTAATATACACTTTAGTGACTGAGATGTACATACTATATGTAAGTGAACCACATACATAAATGATACAGAGAGCTCTTCTGTGTCGGGAGGCTGGATTTGTGCCATTTGATTCATAAAGGATATTAAATTAATAGGAAAATGTATGTCGCTCTATCTCCGGTGTCTGGTGAGGACTATAAGATGATATTGATGAGGTAGACATTTCTTTTTCTTTTTTTTTTAAATATTTTGTAATCTTTTTGGTATTTGGGAAAGGAAATGGATTGATCAAGATTAATCCATTTCATTCTCAGCATGTGTAGATTTTGATATGAGTGATAGACATACATGTATGCATTATAATGTACAAAATGTAGGTTACCAAGAAAATCAGTAGTAGAAATATAATGTTGGTGCATGTAGGTTTGTGTGGGAGGGTATTTGCATATGTTTTGGTGCAAACGTACCAAAAAGAGGAGAGGATCAAGGTGTAGATCTCCTTTTTTTTACTTTGTGTGTAAAACAGACTGACTGAGACAGATACATGTAGTACTTTATATGTACATATTTTTTATGTACAGTTAATAATTAAGTTCAATATCCTATCCTTGGCCCCTTATAAAAAAGAAATTTTCTCTTGTCTCCTCTGTTTCCTTTTGTTTGTACATATATATATATATATATATATATATGTGTGTGTGTGTATGTGTATTTGAGATAGAGAGAGAGAAAGAGAGAGAGAGAGAGAGAGAGCGCAGTGGTGATTATACATCATTTATTTTTCTTTAAAACTTTTATCCTTTAATTACACATGTACAGGAGGAGCACACACACATACAGGAGCACACACACATACAGGAGCACACAAACACATACTGGAGCACACACACATACAGGAGCACACAAACACATACTGGAGCACACACACATAGGAGCAGACACATACAGGAGCACACAAACACATACTGTAGCACACACACATACAGGAGCACACAAACACATACTGGAGCCCACACACATACAGGAGCACACACACATACTGGAGCACACACACACATACAGGAGCACACACATACAGGAGCACACACGCACACATACTGGAGCACACACACATACAGGAGGAACACACACATACTGGAGCACACACACACATATACTCTGAGATTATGAAAGTTCAGAATTACAGGAAGTACATGTATAAGATAGATTTTATTATCTGATATGTAACTATATATAAATCATTCCTGACTAGATAACCATATCATATAGATAACTCCGTCATACAGATAACTCTGTCACATAGATAACTCCCATCACACGGAAGTAAAAGTTTTGTCACTATCAGTTACATGTATATATGTACTGATACCTATATATCATTACAGAATAATTAGGAGAGGTTTATTTTGTAATTATGTCAGCATTTCTGAAGGTGAACTTGGTTAACTATAGCCAACACACATGAATGCTAGTCTAGTATTTATTACCAGTTTGCCGTTGAAATTTCCCAACTGAAGTAAAAGGACAATGAAATGAAAAAGAGATTTTCTTGTATTTTCACATAGTTTTGTGTATTTATGGATTGTCCAATTTCAATAAAATGTTGCTAAAATTCCCAGTTCAATTCAAATGGCTCTGAGGTCCCATTTCCAAAAGAGTTGAAAATCCCTGAGAGAGTACGACATGTACATGTAAGTGTACGTTTGTGCATGTATGTAAAATATAATTGTAGCCAATATAGCCATATACATTTTACATGTAGGCTAGTGTAGTGCAGTTTGCAGTTCTCAGTCAGGACTTGAGTGTGTGTAAAAGGAAGTGAATGACACTTGGTCAACTAGACTACTTGTTTAAACCTTCCACCCCTACAAGACACAAATGAACTGGGCCATGTTAATAATCTTCAATATTGTTTTATAGGGGAGAGTGAATCAAGTAGCACATGCCTTTAATATCTACATGTAACATCAAATTAACTCAGAGACAGACTCAGTGTGTAGGTGTGGATTAATACTTATATATATACACTTGAACCATCTGTTCTGATGAAGTACAAAAAATGTACTCCAAAAGCATATGTCTGATCAGTTTAACCTATTTACCCCTAAAGACACATTTGGACTGGTCTCTGTCATTGATTAACAGAAGAGTCCATTGTTTTTCAGGGGGTTGATAAGTTATTAGAACAACAGCACTTGCGCACCTGTTGGATATGTGCATAAATGAAGATCATTTCCCAAGTGAATTCTGTATTTATAAGAAGCTTTTCAGTGAAGATTCTGTAATGTTTTTACTCATGGCTAAATTAATTAAATTTTCGAATAAATCTTATCTCAGCACTTTCTCCCTGAACATTAATTACTTGAAATGTGAGTGAAAAGGAAATGAAAAAAAAAAAAAATTTCCATTATGTGTATCTTTAATTTCCGTTTAATTACTTCCTTTTATCATGACTGTTTAGACTTTTAATGCATTATTCTAAATTTGTATTGTGTGCGAACAAAGAGATATAGGGGTTCAAATTGAAAGGTAAGAACTGATATCGGATCATTATATATATAAATGCAACTAACCAACTAACATGATAATAATGTAAGCATTGATTTCACTCTGCGATTTGTAGGTCTGGAAAAATTCTAAATGTTTGAAGAATCAAAACTTGACTCATAAGCGATCAGGTATCTAGAATGGAGTTTTGTACAACCTTTTAATTCATTCGACACTGGGTCTACATGACAAACACCGGAATGTGTATAAATGTATATAAGTCACATGATTTTTGCAGATTCATTCAAACGTCAGACCTTCCATTTATTTAATTTCAATTTTCAGGACTAAAATTCCACTACAATCCCATCATAATTCATCTCTCCCCCCCAAAAAAAAATTACAAGAAAAATTCCCAATTTGCCCTTCTATGAAATTAATCAGCATAATTTTTTTCAAGTTCCAATTATCATGAGGGCTATGATTTCAGGGACAAATTCTGGTTTTGTGACTTTTACCTAAAAATAATATTATTTGTACAGGTATGTGGAATATTTAGATGTATTGATTTGAAATTAAATTGTATGTCCTGGTGAGATTTAGTAATTGATAAGATTTGGGTCACCTGCCAGTATACCTGAAGAAAAAAAAAAGAAAATTTGTATGTCTCGTTTGAAAAAATGTGTGACATCTAAATCCAGAACACTTGTAGCTAAGCTTGTCGCTAAGCTGATTCTCAATAGTCTTGCAATAGGACGGTCAAGTTTCTGACTTCTGGCAATTCAAAAATGTCAAAACACTACACATTTGATAAACATTGAAATGTATTTATATTTAAATGTTATTCTGAAGCAAACAGATTCTGAATCACCTAGACGACAAAATCATGTTACAGTGTATATTAGAGAATTAGATTCTTCAGATTCATCTTGTTCTGACAATTTTTCCTCCAGATTTACCTTGTTGCATTTCTTTACCTGAAAGCTGTTATGACAGTGATATCAGAAATTGATTTTTTTCACACCTGAATGTCAAGTCTCAAGACAGTCGAAGTGTATTATCCTTTTGATGGCCAGCTGTACACAGGTATAGATGGAGAAATGTACTTGCCAGCATCGTATGCTTGATAAACTCAGCAAACAATGAGACAGGCCGAGGCAGGGTTTTATTTTCATTATGTTAAAGTAGCAAATTGTTTTCTTTTAATTGTCAACACAGATTGATGGTGTTTTGCTTTCTAGTATGGTGAAAATATACCTGTGATACCTGTCTGTATATATAAGTGGGTCATAGTTTATAAGGGGAAATATTTTTGGATCAATCCCAAATAAATTCTACCATACCAAAATGGAAATTATGTTTCTTGAATTTGAAATATGACACATGCATTAGAGACTGAGAGTGAAAGGCAAAGATTTTTATCAAAGAAATTTGTAGGTATGTGTAAGCTAGTATGGGAGTGTGTAAAGCATTGAGAATGGAGAAGAAGTGATGGAGTTACGGTAAAACCAAAACGGGTGCAGCATGATCATACATAGTCCGAAGGCAATAAATAATATGGAAAATAGGGGCCCGTTTTTACAAAAGGTCGTAAGTCCTAAATCCTAACTTTTAGTCCTATCTACATGTACCATAGCAACGCATCGTTGATTGGTCAGTTCCATGACAATTAGGTCTAAGACTTTGGGTTTAGGACTTACAACCTTTCGTAAAACGGGCCCCAGGATATTAGAAATGTTGGGATGTTATGGAATATTTATGGTGACAGACTTTTGGAATTGGAAGCCTTTCCCAAATTGTTATATTCTTGAGTATTGGAATATAGTGTGAAATTGGAAATTTAGGCTCTGTCTGACTGATCAAGGTTTTAAGATAAAGTTTTGTAGTTGTTCATCATTCACTTTATAATGGTTTCACAGGAGGGGATTGGGGCATGTAGTGATCATTCATCAGTACTCTCAAAGTGCTTGTTTATATTACACTTATTAATGTGTCACTCCTTGAAAACCTGTTTTTCTTATGAGGTACAGACTATATTATATACTGAATGTATATGATTATATAATTGTAATACATGTATGTATAAGGGGATGTCATGCCTTCCTGTTGACGGATTTGATGGGAAAGGTTGAACATGTAACCTTACCTACAACATCCAGAGTTTGCAAAACAAAAACGTTTGTGAAAAAGATTTCTAGCGTAAATATTGTGTCATCTGTAAAGTTCTGATTACCTTCTAAAGTGATAACTGATATAGGTTACGTTGGTATATTTGGAGTTTTTACCTGAGTGACACAGACGTCATACCTTATAAATTCAGTGATACACCTGACCTGTACATGTGGTATATAGACAGTCTGAATTTAACTCATTGACCCCTAGAAAACAATGGAATCTTCTATAAATCAGTGACTTAGACCAGTCCAAATGTGTCTTTAGGTGTAAATACGTTAAGAGCTCTATCATGTGGCCATGGGCAGGTGAGCAGTTAGTAGCTTCTTTTTTTTTTTTTTCTGTTGTTCTGATATTCCTTTCATATCCTGTTGAACGTATACATTTAGCTTTTGAAGAAACTATCGGAAAGAAACCACAATGCTTTGACCTATGTCCATAAGATTGGTCAAAATTTGTTGACCTTCACCTGTATTGGAATCTAGAGGTGACAACTTTACTCAGTAATCAATCATTATTTTGTAATCACTTGTACATGTAAAACTTTCATGTGATTGAATAGGAAACATTTTATGTTTTTTGTTTTTGTTTTTTTTTTCATTTAGATAAAAAAAAATCAGTGGGTCAGTTTTTTGATTTTCTTGTACTAACATGTACATGTATATGGAAAATACCATGAGTACATGGTACTTAACATTTGTGTTTACAGTTAAATCTGCTTTAGCTACCACCTGTATAAAGACCACCTGGTCACAAAGACCTTTTTTTCAACTGTCCAAAATTGTACCATTTGTGTACAAATCAACCTCAATACACATATAAAGACCACCCCCCTTTAATGTTTAAAGACCGGTTTTCTTGTGTCCCTAAGAAGGTCGTTATATACAAGTTTCACTGTATATTCAAACTATTTATTGATACATGTATATCTGAATCTTTCTTCAAATTAGCAATACATGTAATTTTCATCATTTTTGGCATAAAATTTATATTTGCGTATACAGTGAAACCTGTGTATAGGGGCCACCGAAGGGACCAGAAAATATTGACCTTTATGTACAGGTGACCCTTATACACAGGTTCAATTTAGTTGAAGTATCAGTCAAGGGACTTGAAAAAAACTTACCCTTATAAACAGGTAATCCTTATATAGAGGCGACGGCTATAGCAGGTTTTACTGTACATACATGTATATGAAGAAAAGTTGGAAACATCAAGAAATTCAACTCATTGAAGTTCTACTGTATATATGTAAAAATGTCCAGTTGCAGCATAATTGTGCTCTCATCGTAAGATCATGATGAGTCAGTTGAGGCAGAGCTAGAGTTATAAGTTGATGACATCAAGCTGTTACATCACATTAAATGCGCTGATACAACACAAAGACTAATGTACTTTTCATTCTTTTTTAAAACAGGTAGCGAACCTTCTTTAAGCAACAGGCGGACTGAATCGTTGACCAGCTCTAAGCGTGTGGCACTGGGCAGTCAAGGAGACACCGCTGATTCAGAAAGTGCTCTTAGTCCCGTGGCAGCAAGTACCCCCGCAACTCATCTCACAGACTCTAGAATCGGACAGTCCTATCCCAACAGGATCGATCATGGTCCTTTCTATGACAGTATGCCAAAACTTGCTGACAGTGCAGAAATTTCAATACCAGAGTGTTCTAAATTTCCGTCTTACTTAAAACTGAGTTGTGCCGTTAGTGGTTATGGGAGATACAGTCAGTATAGTTCGTACAAATCTATAGAAAAACGTTCACCATACTCTAGTTGTTCATCACTACAGTCAAACCCCAGATCACCTGAAATGCCGGTAACGAGAGTGCCGTCCTCGTCACAAAGGACTCATGGCAGCACATCGGAATTATCTCTAATATCGCCGCAACCTTTATCTTATAATCATGTGACCAATGGAGATATTAGTCAAAATGGAGGAACAAATTCTGTGTCTAATGGACATTCGAGTTTACCAGAAGACAGTTACCCAACTGGGGATAGCAAATTGGTATGGATACATTAGCAGATATCACTTTGTTGTTCATGCTGGTGAAGCCGACAGGTCTTAATATGATATTGGCTGCTTTACAAATTCACAAATAAATTCACAACCTTTGAAACTGAAACTTCAGAGAGTCCAAAAAAAAAAAAATGAAATTAGTCATTGACTTATGTAATTATGAAATTTTTATGTATTTTTTTGGAATTATTATCTTTAGAAAAGAAAGCAAGCTTGGGTTTGTTGATTAGACATCTGTCATGGAGGAGAAAGCTATGATTTTTAAGGTGGTATTTATTGGCCAGTGAACATCACAATTTGGTTTTGTCATGCATGTCCATCTGTTTGTCCGTCCGTCCATCCATCTGCGACAAAAGTATGAGAGTATCCTTCCATCTGCATCTTTCCACGGTCTATAATAAAATTTCAGTAGATAATGGTTGCCAAGTGGTAAGATGATCCGGGCCTGTCGCCATAATACTTAAGAACTACTTAAATCTGAAATGTCTTACTCAAATTATGCCAATCCTGAAATCTGATTGCTTAGCAGGCCAAGTCAAGAATAGTCTCAGACTTGAGTAAATTCTCAAGTTTTATATTGTATGATTCCTGCAGGCCCAGTTTGCAAGTCTGAGAGGTTTCTTGGCCTCATTTTATCAAATAGTCATAAACTGTAAAATTCTAAGCTCATTGGCAATCTTATGACCCCGCCATACCTTTTTGTACATCAATCTAAAATCAGATTCACACATTGTGAAATGATATCTTGACAGAATTTAGGAACACCTACATATGTACATGTAGATACATATGTACATTGTAGCGTCTAAATTTAGAAAAGTGATTTGCAGCTATTACAACAATTAGGTAGTAGTTAATTATGTATGAGCACAAGGTGTCTCTCGGGAGTCGTAAAGTTGGAATCTGTTTTTGTCGTGTGTGACAGGTTGTTGTTCTTTGTAAAACTGTAACATCATAAGATATGCAGGTCTGAGAATTGCCACCTTTTGTAAAATTCTCCCATGGTGGATTTCATTCCAGATAAAACCTCAGCATTCAGTACGAGTCTAACAGATTCTGTATTTGTCTGGCCATTGCAACCGTTGATATTGTGATGATAGAATTGCACCACTTGTGGTTCATTTCAGCTGGTTACAAAGAATAAACAGCTTTAAGTATTGTACATGTCATATAGTCATGTCATATAGTCATATCATATTGTCATGTCGTATTGTCGTGTCATATTGTCATGTCATATATATATATATATACTGACATATAATAACATATAATATTTTTATGTTGTTGTCGTATTGTTGTTAAAATTAATATCCCACTCAAGAATCTTTCACTCATATGGAGACGTCACCAAATGCCGGTGAAGGGCTTAAAAATTTTGGCCTATGCTCGGCACTTACGGCCATTGAGCAGTGAGGGTTCTGTAACGTGCCAACACCGACTGTGACATAGGACCTAGGATTTTACTGTCTCGATATTGTGTGAAGTTAACCTCATATTCAAATCTTGTTCAGATGAGATGTTAAAACCGAGATTTATTGTACGCAGTAGGCATGACTTGTGAAAGAACCCTCGAGCTCACTGTGTTGGAATAAGTGCATAGCAGGGGTCAAAATTTGCATTACTGAAGCTGAAGCTGTGATGATTTTTCCATGCAAGTGAAAAAAAATTCTGGCGGAAAGAAAAGAAAAAACTGTTTCTGAAACTTTACAGCATTACTGATGTTTCTATTTGGTTTTGTACATTATACAATATATCATTTGCAACGATCTAGTCAAATTTGTCAATAAAGGCCACTCAAGTGAACAGGCAAAAGTACATGTAGCTGTTATAGACAGGTGGCCTTTAAAAAGAGGTTTATTTGTTATGAAATTAAACAGCTTTTAAAGGCAGGTGCCCTTTATACAGAGGTAGCATTTAATGCAAGTTTGACTGTAGTAGAAAGTGGGCGATTTCTTTCTATAGCAGACATTAATGTGTACTTATTTCAGGTGGTGTCACTATATTATATTTCATTTTTACGTATTTCAGGATGGCGAGTACTTCCTAAACATCACCCGACAATGGGAAAATCGACTTCTATCTCATTGCCAAGCCGTTGAAGGCGATATCCATAGCAACGAAATCCCAGAAGAAGGTATGTTTTCCTTTTGATCAAGCCCACAAATTCTTACCCATCTATAGGACACTTCCAAGGTCATTGTGGTCAATGTTACATGTGTTCTTACAGACATTTTAAAATAAAAAAAAAATTACTGGTCAACCGGTCCAGTGAAAAAAGGAATTTTTCTGGTCAAAGAAAACATTTTTACTGGTCTGTAAATATACACAATTGAAATGAAATGGAAAATTACTGGTCATTTGGACCAGTTATCAGATAGATTTCACTGGACTTTTGTAAAATTTACTGGTTTTTCTGGTAAGACTGGTGATTTTAAAAAAAACTCTGTTCTTATCATTAGTGCAGCATTTTTGTATCCAAATTTGGCTACAACAAAATGCCAAAATATTCAAAATTAACTGAAATTTTATGCAATATATCAGTGGTTACATTGAATGGGGAGTATTTCTTGAAAACTTGGGAAACAATTGAATGAATAAAGCCCTGATAAAGATGTAACGCACAGCATCTTGACAAAGAATGATAAATGCCAGTTGTAATAAAAATGTTTCTTCAACAGCATGCAGTAGATCTTTCGACTCACAAGTTGGGGGAGCTGGGTTTGATGTCAAGTACTGAGTCATACCGAAGAATTAAAAAAAAATTATAGGGACCGTTCCTTCACCAAGCACTAATGAGAGTCATGGGTCTTCTGAATAAGATTAAAACTGAGATTCCTTGTTACATATGAGATTTGAGAATCTAAAAATTTAAGAGTTAATTAAGATGCATTATACATGTATTCATAAAGGGTCATTAGCTGTATTTACCCAAGAAGATTATTTAGATTAGTTCTACTTTTACTACTTGTAGTTGATGTACAATAACCAATTTAAGAGCTATACACAGACATAAAAAAAAATCTTATATTTCTATATATTTTGTAAAAATACAAACAGTAATTATAAGGTTGAGTTAATCAATTGCAGTTGAAATAGTGCCGAACTTGGGTTTGTTTGTTTGTTTGTTTATTGTTGTTTAACGTCCCACTCAAGAATATTTCACTCATATGGAGACGTCACCAAATGCCGGTGAAGGGCTTCAAATTTTGGCCTATGCTCGGCACTTACGGCCATTGAGCAGTGAGGGTTCTTTAACGTGCCGACACCTACTGTGACACGGGACCTCCAGTTTTTACTGTCTCATCCGAAAGACAGGAAACCAACCTGTCGCCGGCGGGACTCGAACTCACGACCTCACGATCCAGAGTCAAGCACGCTACCGACTGAGCCAGGCCGGCTCCCGAACTTGGGTTTCTCAAGCAGTGTTCACGAGACATATAAGAATTTAAGAACTGTCATGCCTGTGTGTATCTCTGTTTTGTTATCAATGTAAATAGTAAAAAAAGGTGGGAATTGAAGAAAAAAAAACCCCCAGCTTTGAACAGTTGATAAATATAATATGGCTTAGCAGAGATACACATTAAACTACATACCGTATGTACATATATATTATGTTCATTGGATCTCATATCCTAAGTTTATTTCCTGAAATCAATCCAGTGTAGTGTACTTTATGCTGTAGTTCGCGTGTGTAGGAGATGGGTTAATATAATCAGGAAACAACCAGGAAAAGCATGCCATCCACTTAACATTTTACATGTACACTTCAATTTGTCTATAAAATGAATATGAGAGACTCTTAACAGATCAGAAAATTAATTTGTGTTGTTGACTACAAAAGTTATTTTTATTCCTTGGTGATTGGGGAATGCTTCTGTTAAAGTCTCTTATGTGCGCTGTATAGGGTGTTGCAAAAGTATGTACCCTCATTGTTGCCAAGAATCAACTCTTGGTCACGTTTTAAACAAGTAAATAATTTACAACAAAGGGGAAGGAAGATGGGGGTGGGTAATAAACATTAAACTAACTATTGTGAAGAGTGTGTGTGAGGAAAGCTTTATTTTGAGACATTCCCCTAAACTTCCCCCACGTGAATTATAAGTGCCTAAATTTGTGCCCATATTGTTTTTGGTCAGTCTTTGTTACGCTCTTACCTTCTTACAACTTTTAACATCCTCATAATTTTTATACCAAAGTGAGACATGACAGTTTCACTTGTAAGCAGATGGCCCTGGGTGAAGTTCAAGGTACCAAAATGGATGGCATCTGTAAAGGAAACTATTACAGTTACTTTAGTATTAAATATCTTGTTATGTCAAAATCGAATGAGTCAAATTCCGGACGTGTCCAGGTTGAAGAGTTAGTCCAGATTTTTGGTTATCTCGAATTCTGGATATCTCGAAGTAATAAGGTCTCGTGAATTTTGAGATAACGAGATTCCTCTGTATAATAATATATATACAACATGTATAATATAATTAAATAATATTCTGTTTGACTGATGCAGGATTCAATTCATTTTTTCAGTGAGTGGGAAAATCCGGGCAGCTGTAGGAAAATCTAATCTTTTAATTACAAAGAAATTTAAACAGTTCCAAGAATTATGTAAAGAACACATGGTAAGTAGCATCTGTCACTGGGAACATGTCACTGTTATAGTTGTATTGTTGTTTAACGTCCCACTCAAGAATCTTTCACTCATATGGAGACGTCACAAAATGTCGGTGAAGGGCTTCAAATTTTGGCCTATGCTCGGCATTTACGACCTTTAAGCAGTGAGGGTTCTTTAACGTGCCGACGCCTACTGTGACACAGACCTGGGTTTTTACTGTCTCATCCGAAGGACAGGAAAAGCCAGTCGCAAATAAAAAACAACACCCAACAAACCACTACCACCCAACACACACCACGATCACACAACCACCCACAAAAACCACTCACACAAACCCACCAAACCCACAATCATAAAACCCACCCTACCCACCCACCCCAAACCCACCTACCCACCAATCACCCACCCCACCCCACAAAAACAAAACCCCAACCAACCAACACACCCACAAACCAACAACCCCCACAAACAACCCAACCAACGAACACCAACATCATCAACACAAAAAAATACCACCCAGCAAACGAATCACCCCTACCAGCACCGAAACCCTTCACCCCCACAACCAGTCACCACCCCACAACCCCCACCACCCCCATAACCATACAATCAAACACCAATCTACCCAACACTACCACCACTACCAACAACACAAAAAACAACGCGAACACCCCACACCACAAACAATCACCCCCACGACACACACACAACCACAAACACCCCCCCCTACTAAAACCAACCACCCAAACCGCACCACCCCCCGCTCAAACACACAATCAAACACCCCAAAAAAATCACCAAAACAAAGACTAACCCAACTACCTCCACCACCAGACACAGCCCACACACCGAGAACTTATCCCACCCCCCACCGACACCAACCCTAACAACAACCTCTACAAAACCAAATACCAACGACCAACAACCACCCCCTCATCACCCCATCAAACCAAAAAAACAACCGCACCCCCCCAAATCTTACCCACACCAAAAACCACCTCTACTAAACCGACCAACCAAAACCACCCTAAAACCCACCAAACACCCACCAAAACTCACACCCACCACACACCACAAAAAAAAGCCATACGAAACCACCCTAGAAACAACCCCAACAAACCACCAAAACCCTCAGCCAACACCAAACAAACCTAAAAAACTCCAACCACACAAACCAACCCCTATCCAGTCCCTCCAAAACCCAACACGACCACGCCCACCATACCCCCCAAAAACACAGACGCACCCAAACCCGAACAACACCAAAACACCAACCCACACCTCCACAAACCAACCAGACTACCAAAACCAACACCACCTACCCAACAAGCCCAACAACCCTTACCAGCAACACACACCCCCACACATACCAAAACACCAACAAACACAAACCGTGCCCAAACCCCCCCCACCCACCACCAAAAACCTAAAAACCACCCACAAACCAAACCAAAACACGAACCAAACCCACAACCCTCCCCATATAAAATAACACCAATACACACCCCCCCCACCACCCAACACCACCCTAAGCTAACCCAAATCAACACTAACCCCCCCCCAGGACCCACCACCCAAACATCCCACCCAACACACCGCTCAACAACCATACCAACACATACACCAAATCCCAACACCCACACACCCCAAATACACCACAACTCCAAAATCCCTAACAAACCAACAACACACACCTCTTACCACCATCCACACGCCCCAACTAACCCCAACTAAACCACCTCACACACCCCCAATACCACCCAACAAACACACCAACAACAACCATACCAACCACCCATCCACCAAAACACCCAAGCAACCCAACCCCTCACCCCCCCTAACATCCAAATATCGACACACCACTCCAGCACCAAACAAAACACGCCTCCACAGACAATCAAACAAACGACCACAGCTTAAAAAACTCATAAAGGAAAAAACCCCAACTATCAACACCACCATAACCCCCTACCCGACCACCCAAGCCAAACAATCACACCCCTACTCCCACACCCACAACCACAACACACTCCCTAAACAACTATCACAACACACCCAACCAATCCACCCACCACAACACCACATCCCCACCACCAACACCACCCCCGCCCAAACCACCAAACCACACCGAGCCCAAAACCACCCTACCCACAAAACACCCCCAAAAAACACATACACAACCGCCCACCCCTAAACTCCAACCAAACCCACCCAAAACCCAACCACCTCACCCACCCAACACCCAAACCCACTAAACACACCTCAACCCCCCCAAAAATAACGACACAACTCACCAATCCAAAGAATCACTACACCAACCCCATCCCACTCCGCCAAACCCACGCCCCCCCACACCCCAACACAAAAAACACCGCAAAAACTACCCAACACCACACAAACCTCAAACCCCAAACCACCCAAAACTCAATAACTGAAACGCAAACACATCAATCAAACCACAACACCGGAAAACAAACCTCTAAAAACAACACCACAACACCAAAGCCAGCCAAAACACCCAACATACATCCAACTGCACGTCACAACGCCCAACCCACAACACCCTACCTATTACTACAAACCACAAAAAACCCCTTCAGCCCAAAATTCCAAACGCAAATCAAAACACCTAACCCAACAAACACACGAACACACACACAACACTCTTTCAACACTACCATAACAACCCCTTCACCCAACTCGAACACACACCACCAACCCCAAAAACACACCAAACACAAGCCATACTGCAACACAACAAGCCAATCCCATAAAACTACACAACAATCACCTCACAATACCGACCCGCCACAATAACCCTCTCCACAAACACCATACCCACCCCTCGCCAACCAACCCACAAACCCTAACCCCCCACCTACATAACCTCAAAAGAACAACCAAAACCAACAGACCACTCCACCCACAAACCCACCCAGCACAAAGCAAAACACACACAATAACGCAAACACTAAACCACGCCCACACACACACAAATACCCCACACCCAACCAAACAACAAACCCTACCTTCCCACTACCCCACCACCCACACCCACCTCTCAAACCCCCAACTCCCCACCCAACCACACCAACACCCACCACACACCCCACACCACAAGACCACAAAACACCCCTACCTTACAAACATACACTCACACCGAATCAACCACAACACCCACCCAACACTACAATACACACTAAAATCACACACACTCACCTACCCGACCACCTACAATACCCCAACCACCACCCATTACCCTTCCAACCGACAAACCCATTCACACACAACCACCCAGCACGCCCCCAACTAAACCGCACAACCCAAACCCCACACAAAACCCACCATATCACAAGCCACTCAACAAACAACAACAAACTCACAACCCGCAACACATCATCACTTAAGCCACACACCACCCCCTCACCCAGAACCACCCCACCCCCCACCCCACCACCCCCCCACCCCCACCCACTCCCTCCCCACAAAATACGATAGCGCTCCCCAATCAAAACCACAGCCACATAACAAACCCACACCCAAACCCACAAACAACACACCAATCCCCTACTCAAACCACCACAACACACCACCCACCCACACCCACACCCAAACAAACTCAAGAACCACCCCAATGCCAACAACAAAACAAAACACGAACACAACAATACCCACCTCATCCCCCCAACCAACCACACACAACACAAACAACTCACCCCCACCATACGCCACAACACCCACCAACAACCCACACCAATCCCCACAACCACCATCACCAACGACAACAACAGACACCAAACAAACCCTCCCCACCCATAACCGCCCACAACACACCCCACCAACCAACCCCTCACCAGCAACCACCCCAACCCCACCAAAACCAAGTGAACTCCGCCACCAAGACCCAACTCCATAACCAACCCCACACAATACTACCACTCCCCACGCATCAAACACCTCACCCACAACCCCCCACATAACCCAGATCTCCAAAGCGCACCCACACCACCGCATAACAAGCCCAGCCAGAACCGAAAACCTACAAACACCCACCACCACCACCCAACACCACGCCCCACACCAACCACTACCAACCCTCAACAAACCAACCAAAAAGAACGACCACAACACTCCGTCCCCACCCAACAAAACAACCCGACCACTCCTACCCCCACCACACCACTACAACCCCACACCCACCCCCCACCAAGATACTTCCTAAACCAACCAAAACCCACAACTCCACTACACCACCCACAACCACACAACCACCACACCGCGCACAACCCCAATAACAGCCACACCCCCCCAACCCAACGCCCCCCAACTCAGCATCCAAAACAAAAACCACACCACTCACTAACAAACAAAAACGCACCCACACAACAACCCACACCAATACCATTCAAACAACAACCACCAAAAGCCCAACCCCACCCACACACATAATCCCACACGCAAAAACCACGCAACCACCCTCGCCAAAACCATCCAACACACAACCCTCACCACAAAGCACCCACCACCCGCTCACCTACCGAAAAGAAAGAACCCACCAAACCAACCATACAAACACCACCGGTATAAACACCAATCCCCACTACCACAATCAAACCCAACTAAACCATAACTACAAAAAACAAAACACACCCCCACAAAACCTAATCGCGCCTCACCTAACCACACTCTAACACCCCCCCCCACCACCCCTACACCACGACACACCCACACCCAAGACCCCACCAACCAACCCGTAAACCCACACACAATACAACACCCCCCCCCACACCTACACACCAACAACCCCACACAAATCCCACCCCCACCCACTAACAAACCCAAAGCCACAACCCACACAGAACATCACTACTCAAGACCCCCAAAACCCACCACCCAAAACACACCAACAAAACTCCCCCCAAAACACAAATACAACCAAAATAAATCCTCCCCCAAAACCAAACCACCTCCAACAAACAACCACCCACGCACACACATCACAACCCAACAACCACCCAATAACCAAAACCCCAAGCCCAATCACCGCACAAACAACACCCATTCTCCCACCAACCTCACCTACCCCCCACCACAACCCTCCAAACACACCCAAAACCCTCCCCCCAACCACACTCCCCCTAACACCAAAACACCAAACACTAATGACCCCATACACAACGACGAGAAAAACACCACACTACAACAACAACAACACACTACCCCACCACCACACTACACCACGCAACTCGACCAAAAACCTACAGAACGCATAAACAAAAACCTGAGCAAACCCACCACCTCCCCCCCCCAAAACCTCAACCCATCAACACCAACAGACACCCAACTGACGCACCACCACATAACAACCACCCCCCACCTTCAAAGAAACCACTCCTTAAACCAACCCCCCAGCAAGCACCCAACTATACAAACCTACCTCACACCACCTCTCCAACACACCTCACAAAACCAACCCAACCCCTCGCCCAAACAAAACCACCAACCAACCAAACATACTCAACAACTATCAACCCCCCAACCACCCACCTCCAACCACCACAACACCCACAATCAACCACCAGCCCCACCCGGCAACCAACTCCTCCCCCCAACCACCAACCCAACACCCCAAAACCACCAACCCCGTACAACCCCGCCACTCCAACCCAAACACATCAAACCCCCACCACGATCCCACCCCGCAACAACCAATCCACACACCCAAGTCCATCACACCCCACAACCCCACCACCCATAACCCACGCAAACGCCCAAACTCAACCACACAAAACCCCCCCCACAATCACACTAAATACCCCAGTAAAAAAAACAACCCCCAAAACCACCACACAACGCCCCCTACGACGTCACAAAATATACAATGAACCCACATAACCAACACCAAACCCAACCCACAATCCAAACAAACACCCTCCACACACACAGTTAACCATCCCACAAAACTCCACCACTCACCAACATCCCCACAATTCACCCCACAATCACAAAACCTCACCCACACAAACACAAACCCCCCAAGAAATAACACATCCAAAAACAACACACCACCAAACCAACACCAACAACCAACCTACCCCAAAAATCTAACAACACCAACCAACACAACCAAAACCCAAAACCACCCCCCAAACAACACGCCACCCTCACCCCCCACAACAAAACACCAGAAAAACAGCCCAACCCATCAACCAAAACACAAAACCAAACCCACTACATCCCAACCAACAAAAAACAACCCAAACACTCCCCGCCACAGCACCCAACCATCACAAATCACGGAAACAACCAACAAACACCCCAAACCCCCAAAAACAAAACACCCAATCTGACACAAAAACGACCAAAGACCACCACCACACAAAAAGACCATACACACAACACCCTAACCCAATACCAAACACCGACCCCAACCAACCCACCAAAGTTAAACACCACGCTATCCACACCAACCCCCACAAACACACCCAATCCAGCCACCACCACCATCCAAAAACAACCACCACAAAACCACTAATCCCCGACACTACCACCCACCTAGCCCACCGCACCCACACAAACACCAATAAAAACCAAAACCCCAAACCTCACAAACAACTACCCAACCCCAAGACTACACAACACACGCGCAACAGAACCAGACACAAAAAAAAACACACACCAAACATCGCTCCACCAATAACCCGTCTTACACCCACAACAAAAACATCACATAACCCCCACCCAACAACCACAACACACCCCAACCACCCACGAAACCAACTACACCGACCACCCACCCCCCCTCCAACACAACTCCCTAAAACACTGACCCACCCCTCCAACCTAACCACCAAAACCACAAACTCCAACAACACACCAACCCAACCAAACACACTACTAACCCAAAAAAACCACAAACCCATACCACCAACACAAACCCACAAAACAACAACCCAACCCTACACCACACCCAAACAACCTTCAACACACCAAAACCACCACAACCCACACAACACACACGACCACCACCCACACACCACACCACACAGCCCAAACACCACCCCAACACCCATCCGCCCAAAACATTCACAGCACCCTAACCTAACACCCAACACAACACCACACTAACCAATCACAAACTACACCCCACACCCCATCAAGAACCAACCCAGCCACAAACCAAACAACCACTACAACCTAAACCAACCCCAACCAAACCCCACACCACCAACCACAAACCCCCACCCCCCCTTACCACACAACCCCGCCCCCACCAAACACCCAACAAAAGCCCCGACAACCACATCCACTACACCCACTCACCCCCACCAAAAACGACAACACCCAAAACTTACACCAACACACCAAACCCCAACAAACACCCACCCCCAAACCAACCAACTCACCCCCAACCAACAAAAAACCCAAACACACACTACACCACCACACAACCCCTACCACCCCCACCCACCCCAACAACAAAAACATCCACACACATACACACAACACAACTCACAAGCAACACCACACCTCAGCAAACCCCACCCACAACACACCCCCCAAGAACAAACAACCCACAAAACCACCCAACCTCAAAAACACACACCCCACAACCCCACCCTCGAACCCAATTCCCACCCAAAACAACCAACAAATCCCCCCCATCCCACACCTCGGCACCAAAACAACCATACAAGACGACCACACACCCGAGACAAAACATCACACTAAAACCCACACCACACCCAACACCACCCACACACCAACCACCCACAACAAGCCCCACAACAAACCAAAAACCCCACCCACACTCTCAACCACTACCCCACACAAAACAAACCCCCTAACCAGCCAACGCAAAACCAAACACCCCACACCACAAACCAACTACAAAACACTAAATCCACAAAACCCCCAAATCACTCACACACCACAAACACCCCAGACCCTCACACCCCAAAAACCAACTACACCTCAACCACTCAACCCCCCTCCCATGCACTCCAACCTACACAACCACACAACTACACCCCCCACATATCCAACAAAATACCGACTACAAACACCACCACCCACACAACATCCCACACACCAAAACACCACCAACATCAAATCACACCCACCACAACACCCAATCAATCCCCAACACAAACAAACCAACCCACCCACCGTCACCAACACAAACCCACCCAACAACCAACTCCACCAGACCCAAAAACGCACATCACAACAAACCCCTCCCACAACAAAAGCCACCCAACCCACACCACCACAGACACTCCAAAACACCCCCACGCAACAACCGAACCCCCCAACCAAAACCACCACACCTCCCCCCCACCAACCACAACCCACCACCCACACCAACACAACACACCACCCACACAACACTCCAAACAACTATCACCAAACCACTCACCACCCACCCCCACACAGAACACAATTCACCAACACCGACGAAAAAACCACCACAAACCATCTAAAACAAACCCACCACACCAACCCCAAAACACATACACCACCCCGTCACCTCACAACAACCCACAAGACCACACCATCCAACACAACACTCCCACCACAACATACCCAACCCCCAAACAAACACCCCAACCCATAACACACCCCACCCACCAACCGAACCCAACACGCCTCCCCACAACACCACAAGAAACACACACACACCAACGCCATCAGCAATCCCACCTACATACCTAACCATAGACCAATCCCAACCAAAAAATACCCACCTAACGCCCACCCACATACAAAAAAAACTAACCAGCCCCCCCCACACCCACATCACCTACTACCACACACACAAACACAACACCAAAATACCACCCCAACACATAACTCAACAAACACACCCACACCCCGACACATCCAACAAGACACCTACATAAAGCCCACACAATCCCCACCTGACCACGCCCTACACATCCAAGACAACCCACCTAAACCAACAGAACAACCATCACGCACCCACCCTTCCACAAAAACAACCCCAAAAAACATCACCCCACACTAACAAACACCCCCGACCCACACTACCACCAACCAAACAAGACTACCTAAACACCAAACACCACAACCACCACCACCCCAAAAACCCAACCACCTCAACCCCTCACCCCCCAACACCATAAACCATCCCCGAAAAACACCCCCAACAAACAACACGAAACACAACCGCAACACAACAAACACCAACTACCAACCCACAACAAACACACCCTTACACATCAACAAAAACCCCAATCCCAAACACAAACCCAACCCACACCACACCAAACAAACCACACACACATCACACAAACCCACTCCCAACAATATCCTCACCACACCACGACCTATCCAAACACACCAAACCACCTAACCACACCAAACCACGCCGCCCCAACCCCAAACCACCCCCAGACACAAACCCCGCCCACAACGACAAACACATTCTAAACACTACACAACAAAACACGAACCACAAACCCAACCACCGACCCCCCCGACAGTAATCCACACACCCACCACACCACCACCAACCAAAAGAAACCCAAAAAACACCACCCCTCAACCCACCAAACCCCTCAAACACCAACCGATACAACCCATCTCAAAACACAAAACCACGACGACAATACCCGTTCACCAACTATTCAACCCCACCTAACCCCCCAACCCAAAAACCCCACACAAACTCCCAAATACACCACACAACAAACACCCCCCCCACACTCCCAAACGACTCGCCCAAACAACCGCCCCCCACCTAACAACCAACACAAAACCGCACAGAACCTACTATCACCCACCCCCAGCCCACACACACCCACCCAAAACCCCACACCAACACCACACCCCACACCACACACACCACAAACCACCCAACCAGACACCCGACATACAACAAACACCCCCCACAACCACCACCACACCCACCACCCCAACCCACACCAACCAACAATCCCCCCACACAACCCCCCCCAAAACATAAAACCAAAAAAAACACCTATACACCCCACAAAACCCACCACCCAACCTCCCCCACACCCACCAACCACCACCCCCACCAAACAAAAAACTTCACACCCACAACATAAAATCACTCCCACCAAACACTCTCAAAAACCCCACATCAATAAAATACACACTATCCAAAACACCACAACCCAAAAAAAAATAATCAACTGCACATTGTCCCCCACGCACAAACACCATCACACCAACCCCACCAACACCCACATACCACTCCCAGCCAACCACCACAACCCCTACCCGCACCAGCTCAACATACCAACTACAACCAAATTCACACACCACCCGTCCCTACCCACACTCCTAACCCCACCCCACCTCAAACGAACCAACCACCCAAGACCCCCAACACCCAACATCCAACCCCTCCACAACATCAACACCAACGAACACAACAAATACCCCCAAAAATAAACACTACAACAACACAACAACAACCAACCCAAAACACGCGCTCAATCACCTAAATACATCCACCTATCACCCAAAAAAACCACCAAACAACCCACTCATAACCGCGCGCTACACACCCAGACCCACACCCCCTATCAACACAACGAAACATCCCACGAACACTCAATACAAACAACCACCCCAATACCCCCTACACCACCCACCCCACCCCAACAAACCAACACACAAACCGAAACACAAACACCACCGCCAACTATAACCAAACACAAACACAACCACCCCACCCCCCACCACTCACACACACCTCCCCAACCCACAAACATCCCCCACCACTAAAAAACGAACTAACACCCTACAATCCACCAACGCCCCACAACCAAACCAAACCACACAACCCTGAACCTCACACTCCACCCTCCCACCCCCACCACCACATCAACAATTGCCCACAACCCTACCCCTATCAACCACACCCAAACCCCACCCTACCCAGACCAACGCAAAACAAAATCAACTGCAACTACCCAAGCCAGCCCGTTCCCACTCATCACACCAACACACATCCCCCACCACTCCAACACCACATATACCACCCACCACCACCACCACCAAAAAACCACCGACCCCCAGACACCAACACCACTACACCCACCCAACCCTAAAAGGAACCACATACAACCCACACAAACCAACACACTGTACACAACAAACCCACCTCCCGACCTCTCAACCCAACCCACAACCAAAATCAACCCACACCCAAACCATAAACCACTAGCAAACAAAACCACCTTACCAACACCCACTCAAACCAAACAAACCAACATAACCCATCTACCAAAACGACACCTCCCAAGCACTACCCACACCCCACGCAAACACCACCTACCACCACAACGAACACCCATCCACAACCAACCAAACAGCACTATAAACCTACGCAACAACGCACACCCAACCCAACACCCCAACCCCCCCACAATACACCAACATCACGCCGACACCCCACACACCCTCCACACAACCTTCAAGAACAGACTACATAAACCTCACCCATCGCAACAACTAACAACCCGACCTACAACAAACACCTAACTCCCCTCTCCCACCATCACACAACCCCCACAAAACCTCACTCCACCCACACCCCAGCACACCCGACAACCAACAAGAACCAACAAACTCCAATTAGACCAAAGACACCAATACCCACCACCAACCACACCGACACCAAAAAACCAAACTCCCAAACCGATCCACCCCAAAGCCACCAAACCCCCCACACCGCACACCACCACCATCACACCAACAACCAAACACCATAATCACCACCCTCCTTAAATACCAAATACACCACAACCCACTAAAAAACCCCCCCCCCACATCACCTACAAACCACCCTAAACCAACCACACCACCCCCCCACACACCAGAGAAACAACAAGAAAACCCCAAAACACAAGCAACGCCCACCACACAGCGCACCACCACAACCCACCACATACACACCCACCCCCAAACCACACAGCCACCTATCACTATCATCACGCAACTCTAAACCGTATCAAAAACCACCACCCCCAAAGCCCACAACCCCCACCACCCAAACTACGCCACAACCAAAGAAAACCTAGCGACAACCTCACCCAACCACAAACCAACAATCCAACCACACCAACACCTCACACCCACCCCCCACCAAGACCACCAAAAACACAACAAAAACACTCAAATAACCCAGCACCACACAAAACGCACAACCTAACCACCCCCCAACTCACACCACAAAAAACACAACGAACCAAACAACACACAAGACCAGCCCCCCACCCCAACACCAACCAAACCCAAAACCCACCCGATCCCTACAACCCCCAACTCCACACAGCCTCTAAAACACGCCCACCCCCACCCAGAAACTCCACACAAACTTAACAAACCCAAAACAAACACATCACACCAACCAAACACCACAACACACATCCAAGAACATACCAAACCCACAAAACAACCACCACAAACCCCAAACAAGCTCACCACCCAAACTACCAACCCCACAACCAAAACACTCGCACCCAACCCACGCCCCACAACCCAACACCCAACCCTACCCCCACCCACACCAACAACCTAAGCACCCATAACAACGACACCCCCAACCCCAAACACCAACCACCAGCCACCCCAGCACCACCTCCCTAAACACCAAACTCCCCCCCCACGCCACACGCCAAATACCCAACGCCCCACCCCACTACCACAAAAAAACAACCACCACCCACCCAATCACCCATACAACCCAACAAAAACGTCCCCCAAATAAAACAAACTTCAAAACAAGACACCACCCAACCTACCCTCCCCGACCACACCCAAATACAAACACCAAACCCACACACCCCAAAACACCTAACCAACACCAACATTCCCCCCACCCCAACCCACAACACAACAAACCAACAACCCAAACTAAAACCACCACGACTAACAAACGCAAAATCACAAAAAGGCAACTAGCAAAAAACAAAAACCCCCACTACACAAACCCAATCACCATCCAAAGCAATAACACACACACTCCCCCCAACCACAAAGCCCCACACAACCAAAAAAAATCACCACCACACAAAAAACACACCCCTAACGAACACCACATACAAACTACCCACACCTAACAAACAACCAACAACCACCAAAATTGCCCCACAACCACAAAACAACAACAAAACTACCACCAAAAAAAATCCTAACACAAAAACCAAAAACCCACCCATTAAACAACACACAAACAAAAACGCACACAACCCCAACTACCACACATCAAAACCAAACACACAACACTACAACAACGCCCAACCCCGCCCCCTACCCCTCCCACAACCCCACAACCAAATCACTTTAAACACAAAACCCAAAAAAACCACAAAATCAAACCACACTCAACCCAGCCCCTACACCCCCCCAAACCAAAACACCCACACCACAACAAACCACGCCCCACCCCCCATTTACCTCACAAATGACAACACATCAACCCCCCCACATCAAACCCATACAACCCACCCGACCACCAACCACCATCACCAACACCACCACAACAAAACACCATACCTACAAACCACACCCCTAACACAACACCACCAAAACAAAACGAACACTCCACCACACAAAACCACCACACCCAGACTCAACACCAAATCAACCACCCCAACACACCCCAACACCACCGAATAACCCATCCACCAGACCACAACCTTATTCAAAACCACAATCTAACAGCCAGTCACACACAACAAACAACCACCACAACACACCAAAACACACCCACAACCACAACACAGAGCCAACTAAAACACCTAACTAAACTACAAACAAAAACACCCATCCCACACACAAACCCCATAACACCACAACACCCCCCACAAAAACACAACCAGCTACCCCAAACCCCCCGCAACCAAACCTCACATATAAGAACAAAAACCACCACCCCCATACAACACCCAACTGCAGAGCAACCCACACACACAATAAGTACAACACCACAAACCCCCCCAACCCCACCCCCCAGAACACCACCTAAACAACAACCCACCCCAACCCACCCACTCCACAAACACCAACTCCAAACTCACACCAACCACCCCTACAACCCATACAACCCCAAACACACCCAATCCCCCCCACCAAGACGTCTACTCATCCCCACCCCACCTCACCCTCCCCAAACCCCACCCCCCAACCCTACCACACCCCCGCAACACCAAAACACTCCCACCACACAACCCCCACTCCTCACAACAAACAAACCTACATAACACAACAAACACACCACACCCCAACACCGGCACACACTCCCCCACCAAAACAAACCACTCACCAACGCTCCATCAACCCAACAAAAACAACCAAACCCCCCCCAAACTAAGAACAACGAACCACCACCACCCACCACCAGACAACCCATCAAACCAAACCCACACGCCACGAACCACAATACAAACCCACAACACACAAAACACCACACTCCACAAAACACCCCACCCGCCAACCGCACGCACCCCAACACCACGCCCACCAAGCGCAAACAAAAACACAACCCCACCAACAATTAACACCACCCAACCCCTCCCCCACACTACAAAGACAACAACCCACCCACAAACCCAAACACCTCACCACCTCAAATCAACACACAACCCCACACATCACACCACACACTCCCACCACAACCCAAACATCAACCAACCACACTAACCACCCCACAACATTCCCCACTCCCCACACAAAAACAAAAACCAAACCCAACACACAACCAACTTACCCACCCACCACTCATCACAGAAACACCCAAACCACACGACAACAAACACCCCAACCACAACCCAAACACAACCCACCCCACGCCCCAACCATCCTCCTCCCATACCCACACCCCCCCCACACAACCCACAACTCCCCCCCACCCTAAACAAAAAACCCCAATAACCCCCAAACCAAACCAACAACGCACAAACAACCACCAGAGCCCCACCAACCCAACCAAAACACACACCAACACCCAACCCTTCCCAACCCAACCACCCCAACCCAACACCAACAACGAATAACACACAACCACTACACCCACAACCCACCCGCCTCCAATCAACAACCATCCAAAACCCACACAGCAAACACTCACCCCAAACAACACATACCTACAAAAAAAACAACCAACCAAAAAACGCCCCCATAACCAACACCACATCAACCACAACCACTCACCTAACGACCCACCACACAAACCTCAACACCCACCCACACATCCAGCAAAACAAATCAAAAAAACAACACACCCCCCCACCACACACAGCCATCAACAAACTTAAATATCAAAAAACCAACCCTAAACAACCCCCCACCAAAACACCCACAACCCCCCACCACAAACCACCCACCTCAAAAAACCCCCCCCCCCCCAAAAACACAAGCCCCCCACCGCATACGCAACCACCACTCACAGTCCCCCACCCACAACGAAACCAAACAATAACAACAACCCAACACAACCCGAACCAACCAACACCCAAAACCCACGACAACCAAATTACCACACGAACACACGACATGACCCCTAACACACCACCAACACCCCCTCCCAACGCCACACGACCAAAACAAAAAAATAATCACACATCCACGCCACAAACCTACACCCAAAACAAACCAAAACAAACCCCACACAACCTACCAAACCAGACACCCCGCCCAACCACCCAAACCCCCCCGAACACAGCCCCGAACCCTACCACAAACACCCAACACCCAACCCCCTAAACCCTTTCACAACCCAATCGACAAATAAAACCCACACCCCCCCAGAATCAAACCACCACAACCATACACACAATACAACACCACACCAACACCAAACCCACCAACCCACCACTACGACAACCCCCACCAAATTAACACCCCAGACCACCCACGCACCAAAAACAACCCCCAACAAACCAAACCAAGCCAAAACACACCACAAACCACACCAAAACACACCACAACCAGCAAACCCACACAACCCCCCCTAGACATCAACTTCATCTCCAACACCAACCAAACACACCACTCCACCCAAACCTACGAGCCACCAAACCCACCTACCCCCCCCAACAACCAAAAACTACCCACCACAACCCTACAACAAACAACACAACAAACACCCATTACACCCCACACTCCTCCCACCCGTCACCCCCACACCCACAACCCAACACCCAAACACATAACACCACCCAACACCCCCACCAGAGTACACCACAAAACCAAACAACCCCGCATCCAAGCCCCCCCCCCCCCACTATTAACCAAAACACCCACACAAACAACCCGACCAACCTAACAAAACACACAAACCCCACACAACAAACCACTACGACCCCCAAACAAACAACCCCCCAAAATCCCACCCCCAATCCACACCCAACCAAAACCCACCAACCTACCCCCACCCAAATCGCACACCATACCCCAAAACCCACCGCAAGCACCCAACAAGCCACACCACCTAACACACCCTCGAACCATCCAAACAACCCCCCCCAACACCCCCTCGCACCAATGAAAAACAAAACCCACGAAACCACACACTAACAAGACCACACCAACGAATCACACACACAACCACTACCCAAACCCAACCCCACCACAAAAAACCGCAACCCCAAACCACCAACACCACCAAACCAACCATCCGCAACACAGCCCCAATACCAAATTCCCAACACCACAAAAAACAAAACTAAACAACCACCACAACCGACACACAACAAACCACCCACCAAACCACCCATATCCCCCACCCCAACCCCCAACCACTCACAAAAAACCCAAAGTACCACACCCCACCCTACAGACCCCACGACCAACCAACAACTCCCCATACCAAACAACACCAACCACACCAACCAACCGAAACCCATACCCACCACCACCCCACACTACCACCACCCTACCGACCACACCCCCAAACCAAAAACAAACTAACCAACACCACACCATAAATCCCAAAACACTCACACACCAACACCGACACCCCTCCACTAGCTACCCACATCACCATCACAACCAAAACGCAACACACACCACCACACCCCCACTACCAACAACACCCAAAGCCCCACTCAAACCAACCACCACCCAACATAAAACCCCCCCAAACCAGACCACCACACAGACCATACCCACCACAACTAACAACCAACAAACGTAAACAAACACCAACCAAACCCACCCAAACCCCACCCCACGACAACCACTCCCAGACCCACACACCATACACCACCACACCCAACCAACTAATTTAAATTTTCCGACTAAGAACCGCTCTTACCTTCCAACCCCCAATATCCCCCACCCTCCACCAAAAACTCCCCCCGAGCGCCCTGCCCGTAACCCAAGACCGCCTGGCCCAGGAGACGATCCAGGACCCCAACTGGCTGCCACAGACCAGGACACTCAAACAGTTCCTGACGTCAAAAAACAAACTATAACTCACCCACAACCGCCAGCGACCAAATCCTGACGATGTCCCGGATGAAAGAGTAGTCCAGATATTTATGGTTTTCATCACGGAAAACAGGCTATCACTCAGTATAAGGTCTCGTGAATTTTGACATAACGCGATTCCTCTGTAACAAAAAAATAAAAACACCGACTCAGTCTAATAATATAATCAAAAATATTCCTGTATGACTGAAGCAGGATTCAATTCATTTTTTTTCAGAGAGTGGGAAAATTCCGGTGCAGCTGTAGTAAAAATCTAATCTTTATTAATTACAAAGAAATTTAAACAGAGTCAAGAATTAAGTAAATAACACATGGTTAAGTAGCATCAGTCACGGAACATGTCCACTGTTATAGTTTGTAATTGTTGTTTAAACTAAACGTCCCTACTCAAGAATCTTTCACACATATGAGACGTCACAAAAAGTCGGTGGAAGTGGCTTCAAATACTTGGCCTATGCTCGGCCATTTAAACACGACCCCCCCTATTAAGCAGTGAGGTACTTTAAAACGTGCCGACGCCTACTGTGACACAGACCTGGGTTTTTACTGTCTCATCCGAAGGACAGGAAAAGCCAGTCGCCTCCACCAAGGCTCGAACCCGCAACCCTCCAGTTGTAAATAGAGTACTCCACTGTGTAGCCATGACGGCTCTTATCTGTTTTAGAATTCTGTATAACACACATGGTAAGAAGCACCTGTCTCTAGGAAAATGTAACTGCATGCAAGCAATTTTGTTTCTAGAATTCCCAAAATATTTGAAAATGGTCCCACAATCGCAGTTGTTGGCTACCAGGCCATATTATGACAAATCATGACAGAACGGAACAACTCGTGAAAAGGTGTATTTTAGTGATTGTTGACCCCTACCTACTCGTTACTTTTCGATATCATATTTATCTAACTGGTGTTACAATGTTTTAAAGATCTACTCACTTAAGCACTTAGAAGCGCCCCTGGTTTTAATGTAATTAGAGTGGCCGAGTGGTCAGAGCAATGCACTTTGAACCACGAAGTCTTTCACTTTTGGTCAGCACAAGTTCCAGCCCTGTGAGATAGTTTGCCAGTTTACTTGCGGGAGGCAGGTGGTCTCTTCCCGGTTTCATTGCAACCGGTTTCTCTCCTCCCCCATAAAAAATGGCCACCACTGTATAACTGATAAATTATTGAGAGTGGCGTAAAACTCGATTCAAATTCAGAAATTCAAATAATGTAATTAGAAAGAGACCTTAAATGTTTTCATTAGTAAATGTGTCAACTTCGACAAATAATCAGATCTGAATCCAAAGCAATACTTAATCTTTCACGGATTGCACCGCAGAGATGAAAATATTCCTCCACTTGATAAAGAGTCCCTTTTTTCAAAATTTCCAATCCATTTCATTCATTTGTTTTTATCCATCACATGCCATTTAATCCATTCCCTCATTTCACTGATTTTATCACTGACCATGATTGAAAGGTGTCGTTGTTTAAGGGCTCTGCTTTCATGCATTATTGATATTTTACAGTATCCATCAGAAGATGGCAAAGTGCCAAAATGGGAGGATCTGCAGGGATTCTGGGACATGATCAAACTTCAGGCGGATAATGTGGATGATATGTTTGCCGAGATTGAATTGATGCGACAAAATGGATGGAAAGAATTAAGTATTCATGTGAGTTGTCTCCCCCTTTCAGCTTCAAATAAATGTCAGTAATGCACCCATGTATCAGTAGAATATTTAACAGACATTGGCTGGATTGGATAGTAAATTAATGAAATTGGAAGAAGAACAACAAAAACTCATTTTTATATCTCAAAAGTTAAGCTTATTGTTAATTCATCCACCCCTCTGATCACATATAGACTCACCCAAATCAGTAAAAAGTGTAGTCTACTGTCATAAATCAGGAATGAGCAAGTTAATAATGCATATCAAAGTATTGTAAAATTTGGATGCTAAATCATACACCCCTGAATTCTAACAGTGGACTTTACCATTCTTTGAAATGGGTGAGTTCAAATGTGACTACAAGAGTTAATGGAAGTTATTGATTGTCTAGGAGAAGTCTGAAAAGATTTTGTGTTTTCTTTTTTCAGTCAAGGGCCAGTTCTGTTAGCTCCAGTCCGAAGTCTGGTAGCCTGTCACTCAGCAATGCTAGCACACCTTGTGGCACCCCAGGTAAGACAGAGGAGAATTATGGGAAGGTTATCACCTAGACCATGCCACCCTGCCCTCTATTTATACATTCAAACTTGTCTGTGAAGGTCACTCAAGGTAACAAGCAAAAGTAGCATTATAGACAAGTGGTCTTTATAAAGAGGTTTATTTATTATAAAAAGTTAACAAAAGTTATAATCGAAAGGCCTTTATAGGCAGGTGCCTTTTATATAGAGGTGTATCAGTGCCTTCTTTAGTGCTTCATTCTGTTATGGCAGTCTCAATTTTTACGTTTAGATTGATCACCTGCGGTGGTCTAGTGGTAGTGCCTTTTGCTCAAAAGTGGGCGGTCCCGGGTCCTATGTTCAGTTCCTCGAATGGGGTCATACATTGAACTTTAAAACAGGACTGAAATTTCCTTTGCCAAGTGCTTAGAATGAGAAGTGAAAGTTTGGGGAGGAGGAGGAGGGGGGATCTTGTGGATGAGGTCATGGTCAAGTTCACGTGCATTCATTGCTCGCACATCAACAAAACTTACATGGCATATTATGTCTTGCGATTCTTAGCGCATGCTCTGCTTCAGATGCTTAATTAATCCTGTACATTATCCCTCAAAATTGACCTTGTTATGGAATTAATCTATTTTCAATGTTGTGGTTAACAGGAATGTTTGAGGTGAGGTCAGATGGGATTGGGATTTGGAGAGGGGTGGGGTGGGGGGGAGTATAAATAATCTGACATAAAGGTGGGGTCTGTATTCTTTAATTACCCTTGTTTTATTTATTTTTTTAACTCATTCTAAAGAAAAAATTACTTTTTATTCTAAGACATTCTTAAATTGCAGATGCTCATCTGTATTCCATGTCCCAGGTATGATTGTTTTAGGAGCTGAGCATAAGAACAGATGTTGAGAGGAATTAAGCATATGTATAATCATTTTATCTTTTCACTTTTGCAAAGGTTCGAGAAGGAAAACCACAAAGCCTAAAGAAACACCAGAATCCTCACCGGAACGCACGGAGAAGATGAGACAGGCAGCCAAAGCTAGAGATGATGCTAGAAAAAAGCTGTTAGCGGAAAGACGTGCAGCTATGAAACAAAAACAGAAAACGCAAAAAAATACAGAAGTCGAAATCTTTGTAGCAGATTCATGAATGTGGTATTTCGTAATATTTTACAGGAATAGAGTCACAATATTACATTTACCCACAAAATGTTTTAATGCAAATTTTCTTTTTGATTTAAAGAATCCGTAGCCTTAATGAAGTGCCATAGGATTTTAAAAAAAAAAGAAGAAATTCTTACAAACGGATTAATTTTATACTGAGGATTATATTTAGCATAGATGAGGATGTTTGTTGTTTGGGTTGATTCGCCTCAGAAGCGTGAACATGTGACACAGAATGTCCTACCCTTTGTTTCACATTGCTAACCATTTTGCTACAGAGGCTGTCGGTATTGATATTGACGTTGGAGAAAATCGTTGCTTTTAGTGCACAAGGACCGGTAATTTGGAAGAAGACACAGTACTAGGATTTGTGTCTTTTGTGTTCAAAAGTGAATTTTTTGGAACGAAGGCCAGTTGATAGATACCATAGCTACGGTTTTTTAGATGTTGTCGAGATGGATGTTGGAAGGAATTGTCTTCTAAGTGTCACAGACGTTAGTTTTGTATGCAGTGTGCAGGCTATAAAAAGCACCTGTTAAAAAAACCACACGTTAGATTGGTCAGTGTTAACTGGTTACCTGACAGTTGGGAGGTTTTCCAGGATGAAATGAATTTATTTGCTCTGATTACCAACACTGGTTATATTTGAATGGTCACTTCATATATCCATGTGCATTAAAATGTTAATTTTCTACACCTTTACTGTATCCCTAAACATCTAGTTTGGAATCTTCCAACTAATGGTCAGTTTACTTTAGTCTGTCAGCAGTTGGAAGAGTCTAAATTCTTAAGAGTTTAGGGTGAAATAGGTAGAGTATAGACATGATGTAGATGTGCAAATGATAAGCTGTAATGTGATCAGTGTGTGTGTAAATACAGTACCCTCCAAAATATATATATTTGCCCAAGTTTGGATCGACAAACGTACAGGAAAAAACCAAAATCAAGTTTTATGTGAAAAATCACTTATCAAAACTTTGTTTCACTTGAATATAAATTTTGTTTTCAAATGAATTTACTTCAATAAATTTCTGTGCATATTTTTCAAGAAAAATAAAATGCTATATTCCATCTGATTTATACAATAAACAGTTTTTGTTGGGTCCGTATAATTATAATTTTGGTGGGTAACTGTATATACACGGGCACACACATTATTGGCAGAACCAGATGCTTTTCCAAGCAAGTTTTATCAAAAGTTGAAGGCTCAAAGGGGAAATAAAAAAGAATATTTTTATTTCTCCTATTCAGGGATCTTCTGGAACATCTTCCTCGAAATGTTTTTACAAAAAATGGATGAAAATTCATGCTTTTAAAAGGACGCCTCAATGCTTTTTTTTGGCCGGCTTTAATCATTTGACAAAAACGATAGATTTAAAGAAGAAATGAACAGATAAAAGATTTACTCTGTAAAAAAAAAAAAAAAACCAAGGGATGTATCCACATATCCCCCATCCTTTGGGCCTCAAATATATTATATTAAAAATAGATCTGCCTTTGATTAGAAATACAAACTCGTAAAAGGTTGTTGTGGTTCAAGTGATGACGTATTGGGGTCTCATCAACTCATAATCTGCTGTAGCCACATTTGAACTCAACCATTTTAAAGAATGGTAAAGGTCATTGTTATGATTTAAGAGTGTTCGATTTTGAATTCAAATTTTAAAATTTTAAAATAATCTTGCATTCAGTACTAACTTGTTCACTCCTGAATAATGACAGCGGGAGTTCTATCTAATGACCTGGGTGAGTCTAAATGTGAGCACAGGGGTTGATAAGTTAAAAACACTGTTAGAATGGTTACAGTTGTACACATGTGTACAAGGCTATAAAGTGTAAGTGATTCCTTCTCCCCTGCTTCCTATCACCAACTACCAGCTTTGAATTTTGTTTACGTGAATTATTCACATTTTCGTTGCATTTTTATGCTGATATAAGAAACTGCGTGTTGTTAATATAAAACAGGAAACTAGCCATGTAGATTTATGAATGTCGCCCCTCTTTTTTTTTTTAAAGAAAAAATCCCAAACCAGTACCTGTATACCCATCACCAGATAAACCATTACCGGTAAATATGGTGACAGGAGCTACATTATTTTGGTCTTGAGAAGCAAAATAATGGTTCTGACAGGTTGATGAATTATGTGTATTGTGAATAATTAAAAAAGAAAATGTGCAATACAATTGTACTTAGTAAAAAAAAAAAACCAGATGATCTCTGCTGCAAATGCCTCACAAAGTTTTTGGAACAAAACGTTTGAGATGGGGGAGGGCAGGTCTTATGAACCATGCCCACCTTATCATTATTTGTATGGGTCTACTACATTTTATTCGGGTAGATGGCATTGCTGTAGTTACGAAACTTATTTATTGATGTTCCAAAGTGCCAATACTTAAATGTTAATTTTGCAAGGGAAAAAATTCTCATATATGATATAAAAGTCATGCTTGGCAGTATATAAACTGTCGAAAAGCTAAAAAAAATGATTGAAAAAGGGTATGTAAAATATTGATTTCAATCAGTCATTCCAACTCTTGGAGTTCATGCCATTGTAGCGGAAGTGTAAATTTAGTATCTGGACAATATTTTGTGATAATTAGCAGTTCTGAAATTTACTCATGCAATTATCCAATGCATCTTCTAAAATTCATTTGGTACAGTATTTTTTTAAGAATTACTTTGCTGTTGTTATATTTTGTATTGGAAAGTCATTGGAAGCAATACTAACAAAAAAACTTATTTTTTTCTTTGGTTGCATACTTTTTTTTGTACCTTCATTAAAGCTGCAGCTTCCCCCAGTAGCGTTGGCCAAGTTGAAATGGTAAACAATAATGTCGGCCATTTTTCGTGCATTTGTCCAAGGGTTGGAATTCCTTGCAAATAATTAGAAGCCCAAACTGACCAAGAGTAGGTCTGAGTAGAAATAATGAACACTCCCTGTTGAATGTATTCATATTTTTTGTTGTCGCGGGAGTCATTGTGCATTTTTTGTATGACAAGTTAAGTTTATGTTTCCCTCCAAAGAGTGTATGATTGGTCAGTGGTCAGTTTTGACCAGCATAGTTATAATTTATCTCATTTCCGGGTGTACAATATTTACAGTAAATTTTGTTTCAAGTGCCGTAGTAATCACTAGAAAAGATATAGAGAAACATGCAAGATTTGCAAGCTTTAATTTATAGTTGAACCATAAATAAAATCTATTGAATTTTTACAAGAAATCAAATTCTCCCATACACAGAAAGAAAAAATCTTGTATGTTTCAGTTAATAATTTAGACTAGTCATTGTAATAAGGGAAGTAATCTCTTGATAAGTTTGAAAGACTTACCTCCCTTTCTCTGTCCAACTTTAATCAACCATTGAAATTATGTTTCTACAAGTACTGAAAGAAAATTTTGTGTAGTCAACCAAAAATAACCATTATTTACTTGGGGAAAATCTCAAGTACAGTTTTTTAAGTAGGAAAACGAGGGAAAAGAAGAGAAATGGTTTAGGGGGGGAAATAGGGGTGAAATTTAAGTTCATTTCGTTGTGGGTGATTTGAAGTTCAGCTTGATTTAAAATGTGTGGATTGTCTTTAGACTGGATAGGGGATTCCAAAATTTTACCATGGAAGTACAAGATATATTATGCATAACTGATACACTGGTCAAAATCTACCACTGCATTTTATATATTCACATCCATAGCAATCCGAGTTAAGATGGATTTTAATTCTGTGGTTATGGAGGAAAAGAATGCAAAACCAATGTATATAGAGAATTTTTTATATGGTGTATAGAATATTTAAAAGAAGCTTTTTATGTCTTACAAAATGTGTATCCAATATGTCATTTTCCCGTATTTTATTATGTTTTTATAATATTGGATGTTGTGAAAGATATCTCAGAATTGGTAAAGTTGTGTTATGTTTTATATGACAGGATAAAACAAATCAGAAAATATTGCTATTTATATAGGGAGGGAGTATCATTCATAATTATAGTAAAATATAGAAGACTTTCAATAATTTTGTGCCGTCTGAGAAAATATTTAGGACTTAATTCATACACATTTCCCCCACTTTCTCATGTACACGTACAAGTAAATAAATTATCTATTGTCATGGCGATTTCTTTTGCTACTGTTGATATTTTTTCATCATTTTTGTGAGAAATGACTTTGTTCAGTAATTGCTTTGACAATTTAAAAGATATTATAATACATTTATAAAGAATCTGGGTTTATTTGTATTTAGTTTTTTGTTTTTCATTAATTTAAAGATTATCATTTGCCATTTTGTTACCATGGTTATCAGAAACGGGACTAAATTCAATGATTTATTTCATATTTCTAATGCTTATACAACTTAAAGAATCTGATTGGTCAAAGAGGAGGAGTTTGTGATCTGGGTAAACTGAATATATATGAACTTGCCAAATTTAGTGTTTATTGGGCAGCTAAAACGATCTCTGTGTAACATGTCTGAGATTTTATTTTTTTCCCCCATTTTAATATCAATCTTCAAATTCTGGCTTTTTATTTTCCTGTAAATCTTGCGATAACCACAGATTTATACTTTTTACAGAACATGAAATATGTCCTTACAAAATTAATATTTATCTCAAATTTCTTAATTTTGATCAAAACTGGATGGTTGGATGTACATGTATAAATACTGCAACTGTTGATATTAATTTTCTTCTTTTTTTTGTACAAAATTTTACATTTTTAATTATCCATCACTGTGAACTACATTTTTAAAAAAATTGCCAAACTCAATTTCACTTGAGAGGTTTTTGTATTTTAAGAAGAAAATCTGAATTGCTTTTAAAAAAAAAATTGAATATATAAAAATTTAGATTTAATTGTCGACCACTTCTAATGTGATAATGAATTACCAGTGAACATATTAAAGGTGTGCAGTTTGTCTGTTGTAGTCTAAATTCATTAGTCAATGCTAGATATAATAATGTGTACTTTATTATATCTCGAAGAATTCAAGCCCACTCCGTTTCCAATTCGAATGCATTGATCGTAGTGAATGGTCTATAACGACTGAATTTTTAGGTTTACTGAATTATAACATTTGCTTCCTTTGACCCTTTAAATCACAAACTGGACAGACTCTGACCATTGACAGGTCAGTTGCGATAGGTATTTCCTTTTTACATCTTTTTTTTTTTTTTTAAGATATATACCTAGAGTCAGGTGACATTATGTTCATGAATCTCATTTTTGTATTGCTGCATGATCATCAAATCTATTTATAGTTCATGTGCACATATAAATAAGTACATGTGTACTCATGAGAGAGTGCATTCGTACTAATAAATATTTATGATACAAGGAGAGCGTAGTCAAACTGAAGGTATATTTCTAATATGCAACACACTTTATATTGGACTTTGGTTACATACGGCGCTATTACCACTCATTATATGGCATTATTACCACTCATAATACCAAATTGGTCTTAATATCTTATTTAGCTGCCAAGAAAAATTGTGGTCACCTCCAATGGTAGAAATTTGATATACAGTACCATAGTGGTTTAGTGTAATTTTACACTTTATCGAGAAATATTTGTCAAGGTGCTTGCTAGAAAAGATGGCCACGAGGCATAAACAGCCACCAGAGAGAGGTGGTGGCTCGTAGATGTATTCATTGTCATAAAAATTGTCCTTATGATATTCAGGTAAAATCCAGTTTTTACATCGGAATATTTTATGGCAGATTTTAAAATGGCTGCCAGAATTTTCTTTTAATAACTTGTTCACCATTTAAAGACATATTTGGGTTAGGGTATATGCCATTTACCATGTAGCATAGAGCATTATCAATACTACGGGGGTGGGGAAGATTTCAATACATTGAAAGTTTTGGCCCTCAAGCTTTGAATACCAAGGTACCAGATAAGTGTTATATAAAATAATAAGTTGTATCATTAATTTATGTTGTTATTCTATTGTCATAACTTATTATCAGTGCCTGAAAATAAAAAAAAAACTTAACACTCTCATTTTGGATTTTTTGTCTTGTCTTTTGAGGTTTTTTTTTGTGTGTGTTTTGTCATAGAACATATACTGTTTAACTCATTTGCCCCTGAAAATACATTTGGACTGTTCTAAGTCATTGATTTACAGAAGAGTCCATTGTTTTTTGGGGGGTTGTTAAGTTAACTATTATTTTTTATATACCTGGAAATTTTTGCCCCTTTTTTGACAGAAAACATTTTCATTCCGTCTTAAATTGGCCCTTGTCAGGAATGACATGTATATCTGTGCATCTGTTATTTAGCTTTAAGAATTTTACTTTCATTTTAAATTTGCCCTCTCATCTAAGGATGAAAAAAGGGAAAATTAAACAAGAGAGAAAATTTTCAGGCATACAGCTCTCTACATCAATATGTACTTGATGTTGTTATTTGGATACAGAACAAAGGGGAGATGTCTAACATCTTAGTGGAACCTAAGCTAGTTTTGTGAGAAAGTTTGCCAGTTTACTTGCAAACAGCAAGTCTGAAAAGTGGCTGCCACCATTTGACTGAAAAAACGTTTGAGTTTGGCATAAAACAGCTTTCATAGAAAAGAAACAGGGTAACTAACATGGCTGCCAGAATAGGAAGAAAATGTACAGTACTTGTCAAAAATTAGTTGGCTGGTTGGTTGGTTGTATTGTTGCTTATCGTCCTACTCAAGAATCTAATCCCTCACATTGAGACATCACTAACTCCAGTGAAGGGCTTCTAATTTTGACCTATGCTCAGCATTTATGGCCATTGAGCAGTGAGGGTTTTTTTAAACATGCAGACATCTACTGTGACACGGGACCTCAGTTTTTATTGTCTTGTCTGAAGGACGGGAATCCGACCTGCTGCCGGCTGGACTGAAACTTACGACCTCACAATCAGGAGTCATGAGTGCTAATGACTAAGCCAGGCCGGGTCCCCAAAAAATAAAACAACTTTTTACCTGACAGCAGTCTATGAAACTTTCCTTTAAATTTCATTATGCCAATGCAATAGAATATAGATACTGCATTTGACAAAATAAGCACCCTTCCCCCCTGTATTTGTCCCAATTAGCGCCCCTCCTCTATAGTTCAGATTTACTCACATATTTTACACACAATCAAGTATCTTTTCAAGCCAGTTAAGAGAATGGCGATAGGTGTCCTCAGTAATAACTACAACAAATTTACCACCACCAACACCTTATAGAAAATTATCAACTGTTTCATGTTTCATTAACTGGTCCCAATAAGTGCCCATCCCTTTTTCCTATTTTTGCAGCACCCTGGGCGTTTACTGGGTGGAATATGGTATATTATTATTGTAATAAAACTTAAATTTCACCTTATCAGTGGTCAAACTTGAACATTTCAAGTTTATAAATATATATGACCCGTCTTTGATATAGATGATAGATATTTTTAATATTTCTCAGTTAAAGGGAGATAACTGCAACACACCTTTTCAGCTACAAAGTAAGCATGACTTTAACAGTGACGACTTACCATACTTGTGTTATATCAAAGAGAAAATTTTTAAAACAATACTAATTTTCAGTAAAAAACCAAAAATTAATATTTCATGATATATAAAAAAATAAATAAAACTAAACAGGATCTTAAAAATTTTTTTTGAAACCATAGGGTTTAATGACATTGTTAAATAAATTTCTTATGTGAAAGTTCAATTTTGTTGGCAATATCCAAGGATAATTCCAGTGTAGCAAAACTTTGCAGTACTGTACTTTGATATGGAAATGTCTCCAATGACAAGAGGCCTCCGTGGTTGAGTGGTCAAAACATCGTGCTTTGAACAATGAGGTGTCTCACTTCCTGTCAGCAAAGATTCGAGTCCCACTGGAACCTTAAGCTGATTTTTGTGAGAAAGTTTATCAGCTTAAGGTACTTGCGGATGGGAGGTGGTCTCTTCCCAGGAACATTGTAACCGGTTTTTCTTCTCCACCACTAAAAACTGGCCACCACCATATAACTGAAAAATTGTTAAGCATTAAAAATTTTAAAATAAATTAAATGACAAGGGTGAGGTTCCAGAAATCATGACTGATGCTACAGACTTATATAGACACTTCCAGAGTTCTCTACTCAGCCATTTCAGCTGTGTTGTAGACAGACACTTTCAGAGTTCTCTACTCAGCCATTTCAGCTGTGTTGTAGACAGACACTTTCAGAGTTCTTTACTGAGCCATTTCAGCTGTGTTGTAGACCGACACATCCACGCCTCTCTACCGAGCCATTTCAGCTGTGTTGTAGACTGACACATCCACGGTTCTCTACTGAGCTATTTCAGCTGTGTTGTAGACCGACACATCCACGGTTCTCTACTGAGCCATTTCAGCTGTGTTGTAGACAGACACATCCACGGTTCTCTACTGAGCCATTTCAGCTGTGTTGTAGACCGACACATCCACGGTTCTCTACTGAGCCATTTCAGCTGTGTTGTAGACCGACACATCCACAGTTCTCTACTGAGCTATTTCAGCTGTGTTGTAGACAGACACATCCACGGTTCTCTACTGAGCTATTTCAGCTGTGTTGTAGACAGACACATCCACGGTTCTCTACTGAGCTATTTCAGCTGTGTTGTAGACCGACACATCCACGGTTCTCTACTGAGCTATTTCAGCTGTGTTGTAGAACCTTGTTTCAAAGTCTCTTATAAAAGGTGAATGAGTGAGTTTTAAAATTGACCTGGCAAAGACTCGAAATCTGATCCTCCAACTTGCACTGCCACTGCTCCGTCACTGTTGTATGGTGACACATAAAAATTGATGCAACTTTTTATGTTTTTTTCCATTTATTTCAAAGAAACCAACAATTTTTCAAAACATTCATGTAGTCATTTTTTAAATCAACATTTATCAAACTTGCCCCATGTATCTTGATGTATCTAATAGTATTCAAAAGCTATTAAGACAGTCTTCTTTTTTTACAGTAATGACTCTTAGAAAGATTTTGGCAAAACTTTTAGATTTATTATTTGGCCTTGTATGATACCACTTTCCTGTTAGGAAATCTATTTTAATTGGAGCTTAACTGATGAAGTCTAATTGACAGAAACGATCGTCTTGAGCGTTATAACTTTGGGTCTTATGGTTATAATATTTCAATGTGTATTTGCTCATAATGTTGAAGTAGTCTTTTTTAAAAGTTAACAATTAAAACATATAATTAAACTATTTAAGTCACAATTCCCTATTTTCAGATACTCATACATGTATTAGAAAGACTTTCAAATATGTTAAAGTCACTAGTACTACAAAATGAAGCAATGGAAATTCATATCCAAACAAAGACAAAGAACAAAAACTTCAAAACATAAATGATTTATAGTCAAAATTGCATTGAAATTGAATGGGAAATTACTGAAATATTGTTTTGAAAAATTGATCTGATATAAAATATATAGGGAAAAAAAAAAAGAAAAGTTGCTTCAATTTTGGCAAATAACTGTATGTATATGTTGTAAAAGATATAATTTCTGTCTGTGCTGGTATTTGAAACTGGAACCCCTGGTCTGCAAGTCTGGTGCTCAACTAAGCAAGCTATGGGGGAAATCTGAGTAGCTCATACAAGGTCAAAGAACCATATACAGCCAAACCTCTGTATAAAGGGCACCTGCCTATAAATGCCATTCAGATGTAACCTTTGTTCACTTTTTTTATAATGAATAAACCTCTTTATAAAGACCACCTGTCTATAACAACCACATTTTGACTGTTCCCATGAGTTTGTTTTAACTATGCAGCAACAATATAAACAAAATTTTCGTACAAATGTACCAATCAAATTCAGTTTTATTTAACATAACAGTAATATACAGTGTGTCGAACAATCATAGACTTTTACAATTTTCAAAAACATTTAAAAGAAGAAAAAAAACCAGTCTCTTATGTTAAAATCAACGTAATTCCGTACATGAACTCTACCGATACACAAAAATTCTCTGAATATAAGCATTTTCAGACACTTGTGTCTTTATCATTCCCATAGCCCAACTTGAAGTCCATGTAAAATCTGACAAGTACATTACAACATTACATGAAAATATTTGATCATCATAATAAAAACAAAATAATAATAATAATCCAAGCAAGATATAAAAATATTAATAAAAAAAATGTGAAAAAAATCCATTTCTATAAATAACAACGGCTGATTACATGCCAATGATATGTGATCCTACACAAGGAATATGGAACTTTCGAGTTAGCCCAGATTACCGTTATAATCCTGTTTTATTTATTGCCAGTTACATGATTCTAGAAAAATGTTCCTTGATGTTATTTCCGGTTTCAAGAGTGTTTTAAGAGTTTCTTGGGTTTCTTTATACAAAATAAGGTTAATGAACTAAAAAATAAGAATATTTCCATTTTTTTTATATACGTTGCAAAGGTAAATATTAAAACCGGAAGAACATGAGGAACAAAATCAAAAGGAGTGAATAAATGCACAATCACAACGGTAATCCGAGCTAACTCGAAAATTCCCTATTGTATGTACATGTATTTGATTTTTGTTTTACGTCACACACAACAATTTTTCAGTTACATGGTGGTGGTCAGTTTTTAAATGATGGGGGGGGGGGAAGAACCTGCAGCTAGACATTCACAACAATAACTGCCTTCTCAATTATCGTCGAGCTGTACAATCAGCCATACCACCACCAGCTTCAAGGACACCAAAAAATCACAGAGCACAAGCAATCTCCAAACACATACAGCCAGCGGTGACCGAGGCTAAAATGCAAATTCATCAACAGGCTATGTCACCGATTATCGACTTTAATCCAATGATAGCTTTAGAACAAAAATTTTTTTTTTTAATTTACATATTTTGGGAATTTTTTGTACATGAAGTTGTTTGGGCAAAAAACGAATTTTTTCTCATTTCAAGTTAACAAACGAAGTGAATTCTATTGACAGATGATATTTAACAAAACTTTCTAATTCTATTTTTGTCTATAAAATGATCTTCTGCAGAAAGTAATATCGTCTGCCAAACCAAGAAATTGCTTTGTATACAATCCTGAAAAAAGGAGCTGAAAATTAGAAGGGTTTTTCAAAAATTGAATAAGGAAAAGATTAGTGTTCCGGAAGAACATGATTTGTTTGAAAGTGGTTTTAAGCTCAACAATTTATCAGTCATAGGCTGGACATTGCTGGCAGCCAGTTTTTAACGGTGGTTGAGGGAGCCACAGGTTACAAGTAAACAGGCAAACTTATTAACAAAATGAGCTTAGGTTCCAGAGGAACTCAAATCTTTGCTGACTCGAGGTGAAAGACATCATGGTTTAACCCTTTCACCCCTGAGTTTCTGAGTGGTATATTCTTTTCTATTGTTTACGACCAGTCTATTGCAGTCTGTAGGGATGAAAGGTTTAATAGCCTTATACTGTAACCATCCGGCCATGGAGGCGCTGAAGGAAGAAGAAGGAAATCTCCTATTAACTAATTCACCCGAAAGACACATTTGGACCAAGTCCATTATTTCTCAGTGATCAACGAGTTAATTGGACATGAATTTACAAAACACAACAAACAGCTAAGTTCTATGGAAGACAAATTCTAGTACAAAAATATATTGATTCAAAATATAAACATATATAAATCTATCTATCAGTAATAAAAAGTTAAAAGAGTAACATAGGCGAACTTTACAAAAATCATGAAATTATTTGCTTTTATTGGTCCTAAACATATAGCACTTAACAATTATAATGTTACATATACACAGTGAGTTAGCTTTTAATGCTGGACAAAAAATACTTGTGGCCTAAATCATATAATAATCTTAACTCGTCAAGTCCCAGAGTCTAATTTGGTCTCAACCATTTCAAAGAACGGTAAAGTCCACTGTCAGAATTCTGGGGTGTATTATATAGAATAAAACTTCAATAATAAATTCATGTGTAATCTTAAAAACTTGTTCACTCCTGAAAAATGACAGTAGACCATTCTATTTATTCATTTGGAAGAGTCTAAATGTGGCCACAGATTTTGATGAGTCATACCTGAAAGTCCAAATTTTAGTCTCTAATACAGTGGACCCTGTCTTGAGAGACAATGGAGCTTAATTTCCGAACCCCTAAAATCCAATTTAGACTCACCCATAACAATTAATAGTATGGTCCACAGTCACAATATGGGTACCGGTAAATTAGTTTTTAATATTTGACATTTTTTTTCTATTTTTTTGTTTGTTTTTTTATATAATTTTTCAGTTATATGGTGGCATCCATTTTTTAACGGGGAGGACAGAAGCCAGTTACAATGCACCCGGGAAGAGACCATCGGTCTTCTGCAAGTAAACTGCAAACTGTCTCACAAAATAACTTTCTAAGTGTCCAGCGGGACGCGAACCCACGCAGATTAGAGGGGGGGGGGGGGTTCCACTTACTCCTGGGACCTATGCTTTAGTACAATAATTGTAATATTTGTTTTTTGACTAAAACATCCCTAAAATATGACAATGGACTTTTCCGTCACTATAAATAGGTTAGTCTAAATGTCATTTCAGGGGTTTAATAAGTTAAATTTGAGGACAAACATGTTAGTATCCCCCAACTCAACTCCCCAATCAATATTTTAAGATCTTAGAAGTAAGAGTAAATAATATAATATACATTATACATGTATACATGTAAAACTAACCATAAACAAACCAACCCACATCAAAGCTATATATATACATGTAAACAAAATCATATGTATTAATTACCATGACAACAATTTGCAAATCAATAATACACTGGTCATTGTCCTATATTTCTAAACCCTCCAAACAATAAAAAAGTCCATGACCATTTTTTTATGATGACATTTTTTTCCTTAACTCATCAACCCCTAGAAAAAAAATGGACTCTTCTGTAAATTAATTATTAAGGCCAGTCCAAATGTGTCTTTAGGGGTAAATGAGTTAATAAAAATGATAATGGACATAAAGTGAATGAAACAAACATATGCTAATGTGAATGATTAATGCCCTTGATCGGAACTCTTCAGATCCGTCAGGGCTCGAAAGCTAACCAGATAAAATGTTTCTTGCCATTCCCTTAATTTGATTAATGAGAGCATCTCTTCCATTATTTGTCGTATCGTAAGTATAAAAGATTTTCCCATAATGCAACTCTTACACTGTGAGATGTTTCAGTGCATTTTGGAGTCAAATGCTATGGAGTTTAACATAATAATTGTCTTCTGAGTGAGTCAGGTTAAACATATGCATGCTTTTTCTTTTTAATTCAAATTTTTTTATTAGGTCTACCAAGACGGAGTGGCACATCTGGATTCTGTCAAAAAACCAAAGCAATGCTGGTACTGTCTGTTTTCCGAAAATAGGGGTGTAAGGGTACATGTAAAATATTTTATCTTGCTCAGATTCCATGCATGCTTTAAAAAATATCCCCCCCAAAAACCTATCACCCTTATTAAGATTTCACTTCAACTTGTTGTTTGTAAACATGTGCCAATTTATCTGGGTAGCGCTATACGGGTATTCCCTGAACTTTGAGTCACTATGTGTGAGGCAATGTACGGTAATGATAGCATAAACACAATTTGCGTTCTCTATGTTCATTTTGTGCAGTAATTTTAGGGTACTTCATTGAAATTATTTTGACAATATAGGCAATGTTGTTTTTTTTTGACAATATAGACAATGTTCATTTTAACAATCTTTGAATGAGAACTTTTGACTTATATCATCACACTTATGTTACAGTATGTACAGGTTTTTCATGTTTTTAGGATTTAATCAATATAAAAAAAAATGCAAGTTGACAGTGATTTCGAAGGTCTTTTTATACCAGTAAACTGACAGCCATATTCACATTCTGGTCAGGAGGGGAGTTCTCAAAATATACAAAATTGTTCATTTCATTGATGAAACATGTTCTCTCTTTTTTTTTTAATATTAAGGGGATGGTGATTGTTTGTTTGTTTGTTGATTTGGCTTTTTATATAGTACTGTCTGATTTTTATGTAATGAACAAAGTTAAAATAAAAATTAAACATGTTAAACAATCATTAAAATAAATCAAAAACAAGAGGCCTTATGGCCACATGGCTCACCTGAGCTGTGATGTAGAATCAGAATGTCAATTAACTACAAAAATGTGTCTGAAAATAGTTTTCTGATTTCTACATTAAAAAGAACTTTGAATCATACATCCATGTTGATTAATACTCCAGGCAACGAATTTTTTACTTCATATAGTATTTTTAAAAATTTTCAGAGAGATATCCTGATACAATCTGGCTGAAAAACACAAATTTGACAGATGGCCCTGAGTACTTGATTCCTGTAAAGTTTTGTCAAAATCCCTTCAGTAGTCTCAGAGAAAAAGTCAACAAATATGATAAGTTGACAAAACATACAGACAAGTTGATGGTTAGACAAATGCCAGACAACAGGTGATAAGAAAAGCTCACTTGAACCTTTGGTTCAGGCGAGCTAAATATGGAATGACACTTTTTTCCTACATATGATTAATGTTACAAGATCTATTTTCAAAAGGCACAACACACATTATGAGAACTTAAAAATATGACTTCAACTTCAAAAGGGAATGACACTTTTTTTCTACATACAATTAATGTTAAAAGATCTGTAATCAAAAGGCACAACACACATTATCAGAACTTAGAAATATGATGTATCAATTGTTTGGATAAGTTCTTGGTCAACAGTGTGTACTTGTGTTATTATTACAATTGCCATTTTTACTGCTCGAGCCTGAACCAAACAGTCTTGTAAATAACTTCGCTTTCTTAGCTTTTTCTGTTTTTTTGGCTACACTTTTGGTGTCCGAATTAGATAACCCATGTGTCCCAGACGTTGCAGCGGACTCTGAGAATTCCATGGAATCTATACCAGAGTCAATGGAGACAAAACCACTACTGTTGGAGTGTGATGCAACCGAATAACTCGCTGATAAGGATGACAATGGGCAGCTACTTGAACTTTCTGTACTAAGGCTCTGCAGCTGTGATCTGACTTCATTGTGACTTTGAGCATTAAATCCCAGAATTCCTTGTGGTATGCTACTTGAGGAATTTAATGAAGACGATGAGGGGGACGAGGAAATTGATCCCAAGGACACTGATGAAGATAACGATGATGAAGATGTTGATGCTTTCGACAGTCCAAATCTGTAAAAAGAAAGTTAAAAAATTTTCAGCAAGCTTTTCAACAATTTTGGTTGGTTTATTTAGCTGCACTAGCTGTTCCAAACAATTTTAAGAAAATTAATTCTTTATATACAATAAATCACCAATAAGTGCTAAAGACAGTGTGAAACCACAGTAAATGGGTAAAAGACAGTGTGAAACCACAGTAAATGGGTAAAAGACAGTGTGAAACCACAGTAAATGGGTAAACAGAAAGCAGGTCAAATGTCGGAGTAAAAAATAGAAAGTAGGTCAAATAGCAGGGTCCATAAATAGAAAGTAGGTTAAATATCTGAGTACATAAAAAGTAAGTAGGTCAAACATCAGAGTACATAAATAGAAAGTAGGTCAAATGTCAGAATACAGAAATAGTAAGTGGGTCAAATGTCAGTACATAAACAGAAAGTAGGTCAAATGTCATTGAATAAGATGTGTTTGTGAAACACAAATGGCCCCGGTCCCGAAAAATGTTTGCAATGTCCTACATGTTGACCGCTACCCACCTCCAGGAGTGTGTGATGTCAGTGAAGTGTGAGCAACCCTTAGATGAACTTACAGTCTAAGTTTGGTTACTGTATCACAATCCAAACTTGAAATATTACACCTTATATGTAAGCGGGATGGAATTATGGACAGACAGACAGACACAGAAACAGACAGACAGACAAATGATCCAAAAACTAGGTGCCCCCCTCCCCCCCGGGCGGACTTTTCAGGCCGGGAGCATAAGTACTCCAAGAGAACTGTAAATAACATATGCTTCACACCAATTCTAATTTGGATAATCAATTTTTCAACATTTTAACAAATACATGATTTCACATATATTCATGTCTATAGGTCAACCAAAGTAAAATGGAACATCCCAATTCTGTCAAGAACCCAAGCAATATGGTCCATTTTCCAAAAACAGGGATGCACAGGTTAAATGTGACTCCATGTCTTACTGTACCTGTAATATTTTTGTTGCTGAAAACAAGTCTGTTACCCCTCTTATGATTCAATTAAAACTCCTTAACTAATCTACCCCTGAAAAATAATAGACTCTTCTGTAAATCAATGATTTAGGCCAGTCCAAATCTGTCATTAGGGGTCAATGAGCTAAGTTTATAAACATGCGACATTTTATATTGGTACACCTATACATGGATTCAGCATTTTACAGCTACAAAAGACTGCATGTGTTGAACATGGAAATATTGTTCATTTGTTTGTTTGTTTGTTGTTGTTTAACGTCCCACTCAAGAATATTTCACTCATATGAAGAAGTCACCAAATGCCGATGAAGGGCTTCAAATTTTGGCCTATGCTCGGCACTTACGGTCATTGAGCAGTGAGGGTTCTTTAACGTGCCGACACCTGCTGTGACACGGGACCTCCAGTTTTTACTGTCTCATCCGCAAGACAGGAAACCAAACCTGTCGCCGGCGGGACTCGAACTCACGACCTCAGAGTCGAGTGCGCTACAGACTGAGCCAGGCCGGCTCAAATATTGTTCATGAACAATGTATAGGAACAATGTATACCTGTAGATTTACCTGGCCCTGCTTACTTTCGCCCCTTTAAGGATGAAAGAAATATTCACCACGTCTTAAATTTCCCCATAACCACCACAGTCTCACTGATGGCATGTATTTTTCGCACTTCAATAATTTAGCTTTTCAGTTTAAATTTGCTTTCTCATATAAGAGTGAAAATGGCGAAAAATTACAAGAGAGCGTAATTTTCCAGGTATACAGTTCTTTAATGTTAAGGCCATCACCAAGAAGAGGGAACATGTCAAAGTCATACATCAGATGACCACTAGTAACCCATTTACTCCTAAAGACACATGTGGAACTGGTGTAAGTCATTGATTTACAGAAGAGTCCATTGTTTTCCAGGGGTTGATGAATTAAAGAATACATACCCTGAGGCTGCTGGATCCAATGGGGCTTTGATTGCCTTGGAGAGTCTGTCCCAAAACCAGTCCATCAAATCCCTCTTTGTATAGTCGCATAAAGTAACGTGTCGTAGAACCTGCGGTATCTGTACATTGGGCTCGATCAACACCGGGATGAGCTTCTTACTCCTCGCACCTGCAATGATCAAAACAATCTGTCACTACCAGCTCTAGGACGCAGCACCACTGCATGATTTTAGGGATTTCATGTTATCCCTACATACCTAAATGGTACAGTCAAACCTGTCTATAAAGGCCACTCGAGGGAACAGGCAGAAGTAGCTGTTATAGACAGGTGGCCTTTATGAACAGGTTTATTTATTATAACGAAGGTTTATGTTTGAATGGCCTCTATAAACAGGTGCCCTCTATACAGAGGTGACCTTTAATTCAAGTTTGACGGTATGATTTTTCATATTGTCCTAGATCAATTAATTATGGTACATAGCATGTATGTAATGCCGAAAAGGGTCAAATCAATGAAAATTCAACAAAACAAGAAATTGTTGAATTAGATTAAATTTATATCACAAGTTAATATTTTTTCAAACAAACCCAAAAGTCCACTAAAGATTTTTATAACAAAAAAGGGATTCTTTTCACTCCAAGATTTTTTTAAAAATTGTTTATCTGAATCAGAAAGATGTGTGGATGAAATTGCATAGTCTATAAATTACAAATTTTTTTTATTCAAAATCCCGTAGGGGCCTAACTCAAGCAAGTATTCGGGATCGGGAGCCTCAGTGCCCAAGAGTTTGGGGCATCACATTTTAAACTATGTCAGTGTGGGTTCGGGTCCCATTGGAACCTAAGCCAATTTTATGAGAAAGTTTGCCAGTTCTATTGCAGAAGGCTGGTGGTCTTCTCCTGGGTAATTTTTTTAGTGTGGAATAAAGCACCATTCAAACAAACATTATTTTCAGTTGCATAAAGAAATTGACAAAGTTTTCAGAAAATTCCTGTTAAGATACATTTGAGAAGATAATTGTTCGAGAGTGTACAGAATTTCCACTAAATAGCAGGACAATTAAGAAACTTATTGAATATGAAATTTTTTTTGTACGATATGCCATACTTTTAAGATTTTTGTCGCCTTCGTGCATGGTATACTGAAGTTGAATCTACGGACCAAGTTTCATCAAAATCGGTAAAGGAATGAAAATGTTAGAGTGATGTTGATGGATAACTCGATGGATGGTTAACCGGGCGGATGGATAACAGGACGGACGGACGGACGGACAAAAGTCTTGTCTTTCCATAGGCATACTGTATACCGGGAAATTTTCACCCCGGCTTATTTCCGCCTTTGTTTACGACAAAACTCTTACTTAAGTTTTACCTAAATCGCCTTACTCTCATGAATGACATGCTTTTCCCTGTTTCAATCATTTAGCTTGAAAATGATGCTTTCATTTTAAATTCGTCCTCTCATCTAAGGGCGAAAAAGGCCAAAATTCCACAGAAATGGAAAATTACAGGCATACAAGATTTAATCAATAACCAGCTTACCTGGTGATAAAGCGTGAGCAAATTTAACCTGGAAATCACATGCAGCACTCATCTGGTAGTTCTTGGACATTATGATAACCATTCGTCTACATCTGTAAGATATAAATTGAAATTTTTTGTATTCTGAATACAGTAAAACTTGCTTTAGCAACCACCTGTGTATAAAGACCACCTGGTCACAAAGACTGTTTTTTGCTGTCCCCAATAGTACCATTTGTGTACAAATCCATCTCTATATAAAGTATCTTAAGACCACCTTCCAATAAAGACTGATTTCGTTGTGTCTGTAAGAGGGTCTGTATAAACAAGTTTCACTGTAGTGTTTTTACACACTCAACAATTGTTAAGTTGTATGATCGGGGGAGGGGGGGGGGGGGGGGGGGGGGCGTGTTTTTAATGGCAGAGGAGAAAATCCGGTTGCAATGTATCCGCAAAGAAACCACGGGCCTTCCACAAGTAAACTGGCAAACTTTCTCACAAAAAATCAGCTTAGAATCCACCGGGGCTCGAAGTGAAAGACTTTGTGGTTCAAAATGTGATGCTCTAACCACTTGACCACGAAGGCCCCCTGTAAATATACAGGCATGTAGAGTGGAACCTTGCCTAAAGAACACCTGACTTAGGAGACCACCTTCCAAATCAGATCACTTTTTGTCAGTCAGAAAGGGGGTCTAAATAATAAAGTTGAACTGTACTAAAGGTAAACTTCATGTTGTGTAAGCAAAGTACAAAAAAATGTACAGAGAAACATGTTTTAAGACTCTGTCTGTCTTGTGAGACCATTCCTGAGAGCCACTCAGTTACATGTAAGTAATCCTTTAAAGTAAACCACATTAACCTTATGACCTCAATTTCAAATTAGCATAACTGTGATAATTTTTGTTTTGTGTTGTTTTGACCGAAACATATGTTTAGTTTTAATTGAACCACATTTATTGGTTTAGTTTTGATGGAACCACATTTATTAGTTCAGTTTTCATGGAACCATAGTTGTATTTTTTGTTTATTGGAGTCACAATTATGGGTTTAGATTTCATAGAACCATATTTATTGGTTCTGTTTTCATGGAACCAATTCCTTAATTGTATATATTTTTTACTGGAGCCACATATATTAGTTTAGTTTTAATGGAACCATAATTGTATATTTTGTTTACTGGAACCAAATTTATTGGTTTAGATTTAATTCATAATTGTATATTTTATAATGGAACCACATTTATTGTTTTAATTTTGATGGAACCACATTTGTATGTTTCATTTTGGTGGCACCATGCTGGTATTTAACATTGATGAAACCATATAACTCAAACTGAATCACATTTGTACAAAATTAAATCTGAGAAAACATTCTTAAAAAATTCAGCAATTTTATTCGCAATACAAAATATACCAAAATTGAAAAAAAAAACTAAACATTGTTTGATGATGTCCATAGACGATGGACAGTGGCCATAGCAGTAGCTCACTCGGCCCTTTAAAAACAAATAAGAAAGGAAACTTCTAAGAAAAAGATGCCATATTTTTTACACTACTCCACCAGAATAACAGCTTTAGCTTATTTTGACATCATTACCTGCTTTCAATCAGCTTCGCATCTATGACATATCGAGCTCCACCTGGCAAGTCGTCTCTCCATGGAACAAAAAGTTTGAGATTGTGTGGTTCTTTCTCCAGTGTGTTGATCATCTTCTTGACGAATTTCAGATCTTCTCCTTCAGGATTATAGCAAATGAAAGCATCGAAGTGTTGAGGTTGTTTCTTGTCCACTAAAGGAGAAAAAAATTGGCTACAACGTAATTCTGATTGATGTATACATGTAATGTATATGGCAATGTTCATGCCATCATCAAGAAATTATTTAATTACCCGGTACTCCCAGTAGTTTTTTGAAGTGGGTTAGTAGGTACCCAATTTTCTTTTTATTTTGACATGTAAATTAGCAAAATTTCAGATTTTTTTATAAGAAAAAATGAGTGGGAAAAGCCATCTAATTTTTTTTTTTTTAATGTTGCAGCATTTTAGGTCAGTTGATCTCGTCACATCAAATAAAATGTTATTTTTCATGTTTGGCATCAAGAAGGGTTTAATAGACCCTTTGTTGTACAGGGTCCTGTGCTACTTCAGTTGGGAATTTTACATCCCAATGGGCCAAAGTGGGAAAAAAGTAACTATAGTTAGGGATTTCCCACCCTATCATAAATAAGGCCCCATTCCCAGTACAAAAACAATGTATTTTTTCCCAATTTGCAGTCGAAATTTCCCAACTGACGTCAAATGACAATGAATTAAAGAGATTCTTGTATTTTCACATAGTTTTGTGTACAGTAGAACTTCCATGAGTCGAACTTCAATGAGTCAAATTTCTCAATGTTTTGAACAATTCACAAAGTCCCGAATAATTTTGTTATCTAATGCTATTTATAAAATTTTACAATTCGAATTTTTATGAGTCAAATTTCTCGATGTTTGGAATAAATTTTTTGGCCCATTTCTATAAAAACAACGAAAATTTCTACATATAATTCAAAGTCAAAATTTGCATGTGTACGAAATCGCCCCATAAAAATTTTTCTCCTTCTCATGAACACTCAATGTTTTAATTTCACGAAAATTTAGTTAAATTTAGCACTAACTATTAATCATAATGACTGTTTTTGTCTTAAAAGTTATCGAGGCAGTCATATACACCATATAAAACCTGTGAAACAAAAAACGTATGGCTCTCAGTCAGCATCCATGAGTTGAAGTCCCAATGTTTCGAACTTCTCCAGGAGGTCCCTTAAACTTTGACTCATCGAAGTTCTACCGTATTTCTAGATTTCCCAATTTCAATACAATGTTGCTAAAATTCCCAATTCAAAAGGCCCAGGCCCCATTCCCGCAACAGCGTGGACATTTCCTGATGGTTAATTTACTTATTACAATAAAGACACAAAAATTTATTCATCCAACTTCTTTTATTTAACTGACAACATGGAAGTTTTGATTGTATTGTACTTAACATTGAGAGGTTCTCCTTTGTTGCCGTACCCTACATGAACATATTTGGGAAATTTTGCTCAAAATTCAGGAAAGAAAAGCAAATTTTCCATAGGAAATAGGGCCTTTTACTAGACCCACGTGTTAATGATATTAATCCTTGTCATGTAAATACATGTAAGTGTATTATTTGCACATCACTTATATATCGATAGAAGATTGTTTCGGGTTTAAAAGTCATACGAAACGTTAATGATATCGACAGACAAGAACAATGTGATCTTCTGTCTTAAGGTTTTGAAAAAAAAATTGAAACAGGCATTATACTGTTAATTGTTTGTTGAAGGTAAAAGTGTCATCAAATAATTCTCACCATCATCTCGACAGAGAAGTAATGTCTCATTTACATGATGATCGATCGCAGTCTCTGTAGAACTTCCAACTGAAAGAATAAAAAAATTTTATAATGAAGATCAGCAAAGTAGGTGTGAAATAAACTGAAAGAGAGAGAGAGAGAGAGAGAGAGACAGAGAGAGAGAGAGAGAGAGAGAGAGAGAGAGAGAGAGAGAGAGAGAGAGAGAGAGAGGAAGAGAGAGAGAGAGAGAGAGAGAGGGAGAGATAGAGAGAGAGAGTCAGAGAGAGAGAGAGAGAGAGAGAATCAATAGTATTTTACTATCAACAAACAGAGTAAATGTAGAAAACTGTAACTTAAAGTTGTTAAGAGGGCAACCTTTAACCTCGAATTCTGAGAAAAAAATGATGACCCTGCTAATACATATGTAATACATTTCATGCTCACACAAAACGACAAAGTTCTAGACCTTCTAATTTTGCGTAAAATTAATAAAAACAAAATCTTCAGAATATGGACTTAATGTCCCTCTCCTTGATGACTGAGCTTATTGCAATGGAGCAGAATGTCACATACATGTATATGGTAAAAATTTTAGGAATGCGCAAAAAAAACAACAACAAAAGGTTAGAAACATACAGATCAAAAACAATATGTCTAATAACTGTACAGATGCTTTTATTCATGAAGGATTTAATTTCGCTACATGTATATCTGCTGTCAAACAAAATACCGCGAAATTAAATACCCATGAATAAAATACCTTATACTAGTGAAGTATCAGAAATACGTTACCAATCAAAATCTTATAAGGCATTTCCAATCAAAAAAAATTATTCATATATGAAATGTATATTAACCAGACATTGTACACGCAGACACTCACAGGTTTTTTTTTAAATTTTCATTTAACACCACTCACATACTGATATTGAAAAATCAGAAACCATACATGTGTAGTAAGTGCGGAGTACGTGCCTTATTCCCCATGACAATAAAGCAATGTACTGGGTACAAGATAAATGAAAGGAAAACAAGCGAGAACTATCATATACATATAATTCTTCTGTTTTTGAAAAATTCTTGCCCAAAATTTAATACCCATGAATAACTTCCTTCCAGCACGTTAAAAAAAAAACTTGAAACTTTCTTCCTTTGAGATTAAACAACTATACAGTATACGTTTGTCCCCACCCCCCCCCCACCCCAATCAATTTGGTGGCACAAAAACTATAAATACCCATATTCTCTTGCACTGGTTGGTAATCACTTTCTAGTTTTTCTTTCATCTTCAGATAAGCTTCTGCATCTCTGACTGAAATGAAAAAAAAAAACAATAATCATTACACTTCATGTACACTTAATTTATTACTTTGTTTGTATGTTTATTGTTTTACATCCCATCAAGAATTTTTCACTTACACAGGTCAAGGGTTTTACCTTACACACGATTTCTGCGTCTCTGATGCATAAAACCTTTTCAGGACACAAAACATGAATATTAGTGAGTCCTTAAGGACGAACAAAAACTCAGTAATTTTTTTATCAACCTGAGACTGAAAATGTGTGCCTTTGTTTTCATGTATTTTCCTGAATTTCACTAACTTGGGGACTCACAAGTTTAATGAAGGACTCGGCAATTTTGTTCTTGTGGATCCCTGGGACTCACCAAAATAAGACCCTAGAGGGAAAACCCTGCTTACATGTACATATGTATTTTGAGATGTCGCAAGCTTTAAGAGAAAATGCCACAAATTTTGAACTGTGCTACGGACTGACATCAATGAAGAAGTGAGGGTTCTTTTATGTACATGTACATGTCAGAGGTCAACAATAATGAAAATTCCCACATGTCCTGAAGGAAAAGTAGTATTTAAATCTACTTGTCTGAAAGCAAAAATAACTTGTTCAAAAATCAAGTACAACATTCAAATATATTATTTTGTGTTTAAACAAGAATAATTTTTATTGCATGGATTTTTGTCTTAAAAAATTTCACTTGTCCTTTCGGACAAGGCAGAAGTAAAATCTACTTGTCCGAATGCAATTTGGACTTGTTCCGGACAACCGGACAAACTTAATGTTGAACCCTGCATGTACCACACCTGTCTTGACGCTGGATGTTGGTTTTCAGTCTCATCAAAAAGACCAATCAATTTCACTTCATATCCCGAGCGATGGCAAAAGGAACAGACTTTTAAAATTTACCGTATTCGACCCATTAAGCGCCCATGTCCCTATAAGCACCTTTTCACCTTTAGTTCACATAATCGAGAATCTTTTCTAGCCGGTTGATGAGAAGACGTGCACCTTAAAAAGTATTTACATAACAATTAATCTGTAGTCCACCAGAAACAGAAGAATGTTGATACGTGTCCTTGGTAATAACTAAAACTTTACCTACATGCCTCATAAAAAGTAATTGTACATCAATATAACTATCAATTGGTCCCAATTAGCACCCACTTCTTTTTTCCCTATTTTTGTAGCGCCCCGGGCTTAATCATAATGGATGTAATACGGTATTCCCCATTACAGTCCACCTGTAAGATGAACGCTCGAGAACGCTTTATCACAAGACCACTGCAAGCGGTGTTACTACAATGTACATGTACTACAACAAATTTGAGGATACCGTATTCAACCCATTAAGCGCCCATCTCCTTTTAAGCGCCCCTCCTCCCCTTTTTACACGTACATACGATCGAGAATCTTTTCTAGCTGGTTGCCAAGGAGATGTGGACCTGGAAAACCATAAGAAACAGTTTATCTGTAGCCTCCAAGCAACAGAATTATGTTGATAGGTGTCCTTGGTAATAATTAAAACAACTTTACCACTGACACTGTGCCTTATAGAAAATTAATTATTGTATGTCAATTTGACTATTTATTGGTCCCGGTAAGTGCCCACCCCTTTTTTGTTGATTTTTGTTGTGCTCTGGGTGATTAACGGGCCGAATACGGTATATTTATTTTGTTTAGTTGCAGTTTTCATCTGACTTAGAATTGCTCACAAAAGATAAAGTGCCACAAAGTCTGACATGTGCTATGGACTGAAGACAGAGATTGGAACACTGAAATTTGAAAAAAAAAAAAAAAAAGGGAAATTGACTCTTTTAATGGAGAAAATAAAGATTTAACATTGCAGCAAAAATTTGAAAAAAGGAGGAATTCCTTTAATTGTAGGAAAATTCTCATCTATGACAGTTCATTGCGGGGACTTCCATATACAACTGTAAAATACCGGTGCCAATGTCTGCTGTGACATTTGACCTCAGTTTAAAGTCTCGTCTGAATGACTTTTATATATACATGTATACCCATTTACATGTACAGTAAAACTACAATGAGTCGAAGTTCGAGGTGCATGCTAAACATTTTAGCTTCTTTCAACTTCTCTCTATCTATTATACTTTTCAAGATAACAGGACAAATCTGTCAAAAATATGACCAGTGAAATACACTATTTCACTTTTATACTTTTTCATATTTTCCCACATAAATTAATCATTTAATTTTATCCTTAGGTCCAATCTCTGTCTTCAGTCCATAGCAAATGTCAGACTTTGTGGCACTAAATTTATATTTTGTGGTCCAGTCGGTGCCAGGTTGGTTTCCTGTCTTTTGAATGAGACAGTGAAAACGGGGGTCCCATGTCAAAGTAGGTATCGGCACGTTAAAGAACCCTCACTGCTCAATGGCCGTAAATGATGAGTATAGGTTAAAATTTGAAGCCCTTCACTGGCATTTGGTGACGACATTTGGTGACGTTTCCATATAAGTGAAAGATTCATATATGTGAGATGTTAAACAACATTAAACAAGAAAAAATCATTTAACTTTATTTCAAATTCTATTTTCATGTCAATTCTAACACTCTGTTCAGTATGAGTTTTACACTTTGTTCATTATGAGTTTTACACTCTGCTCAGTATGAGTTTTACACTCTGCTCACAGCTGCTCTAATGAGTTTTTACACTCTGCTCAGTATGAGTTTTATACTCTGCTCAGTATGAGTTTTACACTCTGTTCATTATGAGTTTTACACTCTGCTCAGTATGAGTTTTATACTCTGCTCAGTATGAGTTTTACTTGTACATGTACTTTCTGTTCATTATGAGTTTTACACTCTGCTCAGTATGAGTTTTACACTCTGCTCAGTATGAGTTTTACATTCTGCTCAGTATGAGTTTTACACTCTGCTCAGTATGAGTTTTATACTCTGCTCAGTATGAGTTTTACACTCTGTTCATTATGAGTTTTACACACTGCTCATTACGAGTTTTACACTCTGCTCAGTATGAGTTTTATACTCTGCTCAGTATGAGTTTTACATGTACTTTCTGTTCATTATGAATTTTACATTCTGCTCAGTATGAGTTTTACACTCTGCTCAGTATGAGTTTTACATGTACTTTCTGTTCATTATGAATTTTACATTCTGCTCAGTATCAATTTTATATTCTGCTTAGTATGACTTTTACATTCTGCTCAGTTCGAGTTTTACACTCAGTATGAGTTTTACACTCTTTTCATTATGAGTTTTACACTCTGCTACACAGTAAGAGTTTTACATGCTGCTCAGTATGAGTTTTACATGCTGCTCAGTATGAGTTTTACACGCTGCTCAGTATGAGTTTTACTCACTGCTCAGTATGAGTTTTACATTCTGCTCAGTATGAGTTTTACACACTGCTCTCAGTATGAGTTTTATACTGTTCAGTATGAGTTTTACACATTGCTCAGTATGAGTTTTACACGCTCCTCAGTATGAGTTTTACATGCTGCTCAGAATGAGTTTTACATGCTGCTCAGTATGAGTTTTATACTCTGCTCAGTATGGCTTAGACTTTACTCAGTGAGTACGGGTTTTACACTCTGCTCAGTATGAGTTTTATACTCTGCTCAGTATGGTTTAGACTTTACTCAGTGAGTACGGGTTGTACACTCTGCTCAGTATGGTTTTGATTTTGTTTTTATACTCTGCTCAGTATGGTTTAGACTTTCCTCAGTGAGTACGGGCTTTACATGCTGCTCAGTATGAGTTTTATACTCTGCTCAGTACGGTTTAGACTTTACTCAGTGAGTACAAGTTTTACACTCTGCTCAGTATGAGTTTTATACTCTGCTCAGTATGAGTTTTACATTCTGCTCAGTATGAGTTTTATACTCTGCTCAGTATGGTTTAGACTTTACTCAGTGAGTACGGGTTTTACACTCTGCTCACTTGCTGCTCAAAGTAGGGACCATTCATGTTATTTCAACTGGATATTGTTTTATCATGCTGAATTGGATTCAACAAGTAAAAACTATTAACCCTGACATTTGGACTTCTACTTTCTACTTCAACAACTTCAAATACCAATTGTGCTACATGTAATTCCTCATTAACAGTGCACCAGGAAGCCTCATAAGAGATGTAACCCTTGCCTGGCCACAAAAACATGAGAAATCCACTAAAAGGGGAAATAACTCCTATAAGGGTCGACCTGACAATTTCAGCCCTATTGAATTTTTTTTTTGTAGATCTTTGCGTGCTGAACATTTTTTCTTCTTTTACTTTTTCTCTACCAATTATACTTTCCAAGATAATGTCCAAAAAACGAAAACATCCAAAAATATGAATAATTCACAAAAAGGTGAAATAATTCACATTCATGTAAGGGTCGATTTGACAATTTCCACCAAAAGGAAATATCGGTAGATTTTTGCAAGCTGCACATTATAATTGAAGGTTGCAAGCTGCTTATTTTAAGGTAACGTTTTTTTCTCTAGCTTTAATAATTTTGGAGATACATGCATTAAATCAAAAATATCTGCTGACTCGTTCATTTAATATTTAGCCATGGCAGCCATGTTTGGTCCTATCCCCTTTTCATCCGCAAACATTATGTGACTTTACATGGTTATACTTCCTGTCAAGTTTGGTTCAAATTGGTCTAATGGTTCTGGAGAAGTAATCATAAATGTCGAAAATTTTGCAAAAAAAACTTATATTTTGCGTTTACTTAGGTGTCTTTGACCTTGACCTTTGACTACATGACTATGTAATTTTGTCAAAATGATCCTAAGATAATTCCTAACACATTTTTCATACATTGTATATCTTTGTATACAAAAAGTTGATCAGTTTCCGGTTATCAAACAATTTGTAATACAAATGTACCCTGTGTTACAGAAGTGCCCCCTAGTGGCTCGTTTATGGACAGATTTCATTTTCGTTTGCAAACTTTATAGATATTGACTTTACAACCATGCATACAAAATTTGAAACACATCTGATCATAGGTAAATGTGAAGAAGATTTTTAAAGATGTACGAAGTTTTGGTCCTTTTTTTTTGCCCCTTTTAGTACCCCTATTGGTCACATCCCCTTTTCATTCACAAAGTTTATGCAGCCTCACATGGGGATGCTATAAGCTAAGTTTGGCTAAAATTGGCCCACCAATTCTTGAGAAGATGTTTAAATGCAAAAGTTAACAGACAGACAATGACGGACGACAGACAACAGACATTTGGCTATAGCAATAGCTCAATTGGCTCTCTGGGCCAGGTAAGCTTAACAAAATAAATCTGTCCCATATTTCTGCAATCTTGCAAAACTTTTGTGTTATACTGATATGAATAATAACACAATCTGAATACAAAGTCGACTATGTTAGAGATTACTGGCATGACTTGTGTATTACATTGTAAAATTAAATAACATTGTACATACATGTACCACTGTATAAAAACAACTTTTTAAAAATGCATCTAATTTCTGTACATTTTACATTAGTGACCTAAGTATCAATATCTGTAATATTTAAATACTGTTTTTCTTTTTTATATCGGTATTTTTGGTGTCTTTTCTGGTGTATATGGTAATTTCTTGGTGTTTTTGGTATAAAGAATCTTATACATTTATAAGCCAGTGTACAACTCTAATATGAATGTTAGTCAGCTAGATACCAAGTCATCTTGGATACTTTTGTTGAACAACTCAGTACTTGTAAATAGACTTCTCTGTACTTGTATCTATCTCACTATCTGGTCATCTCGGTACTATTGTTATTAATTCGTCTGTGGATATTTTATATTAATAGAGTTAAAACTTAATATACTTGTCACAGACTATTTGCCTTCTTATTAAAGATATTGTTCAGTGGCTAGCGCCGTTTTAGATTCTAGATAGGCGTAGAATGTACCAAACACCTAAAATTGACAAAAATGATTTTTTTCATAACTGAATGATAAAATTTTAATGTTGATCAGAAAAAAAGTTATCATTTAAGGCCTCTAATCGTTGAATCCAATAGTAATATTCACATACATGTATATTGTATTTTTCTCGCCAATGAAAACGTTGTTTCTGTGCTATTAAACTTGATTAATATTACCACTTTTTTTATCTAAGCTCAAAGTCAAGCCTCGGCAGAGATGGCTGGCTTTTCCTGACCTTCAAATGAGACAGTAAAAACCAAAGTCCTGTGTCACAGTACATGTATAAGTGTCGGCACGTTAAAGAACCCTCACTGCTCAATGGCCATAACTACTGAGCATACATGTAGCTAGACCAAAAGTTGAAGCCCGTCACAAGTTCACGGGCATTTGGTGATGTCTCCATATGAGTAAAAGATTCTTGAGTGGGACGTTAAACAACAACTAGCAAAGTCTTTGGTATAATCGATGTTGTTTTGATGAACAAATTAAGAAATTGAAATATATGTATCATAGACTCATCAGAATATACATGTACAAGTACCAAGTTATCCAAACATAGGTACTGTGATGTCTAGGCCAAATTTCTGCCCTGATTTTCAGTTATTTCTGGGGGTTTTTGTTGTTGTTTTTTTTCTGGTGCCAAAATAGAAACTTAAAATCGGGGCAGAAATTCAGCCTACGAGATGTCCTAACATAAAGTACAAAGTTTACAGACTTGCCAACCTAGAAAAGATTTTATGGGGGAGATTTTTTCAATCTCATGGGGGAGACTCTAAACCTTAGTAAGAATTAATAGGAAAATTAAAAATATTTTCATGGGGGAGATATGCATTTTTCTTGAAGAAATTATCAAATTTTGCATAAAAAATAGGGAGTCTCCCTATTTATGGTAGAGACTTGGCAAATATGAATTTACCAAATGAGAAGTCTCGAGTTGACACTGCACCAAGTTGACTTGACACCCTCTAATATTAAGTAGGCCCTACTTTGAAACCGGTAAGGCGATTTACTGAAACAGATTTGAATTACCGAAACAGGGCCGGAACACACTAAAATTAATATAGCAACATACAAATGTTGTAATATATGTTGTCGGATATTTCAAAAATGTAATTTGTAAGAATGAGTATTTATGGATTAATTCCGAATAAATTCCCAAAACAAGAATCAAGACCAAAACACCCTACAGTTAACAAAACAGACATAAACAATACCGAAATACACCACAAAGGCACTTTGATGACCATAGCAAGATACAAAATGTTTAAATAATTATTCAAAATGTATTTTTTAACATGTCTTATGTATAATTATTTATTGAATTTAACGAATAAATCCCTGAAACAAGACCAGAACACACTACAAAAATTAACAATTACCAAAACAGGTCGGTGTTGTTTCGGTAATTGTATCTAGTCTGTTTCGGTCTTGTTTGGGAAATTTATTCAGAATTAAGCCATAATTATACTTAAATTATGTTACAAAATACATTTTAAATATATATCCGACAACTTTATATCTTGCTCTAGTAATTGTGGTGTGTTTCGGTCTGTTTCAGTAATTGTAGTCTGTTTCAGTAAATCGTCCGACCCCTCTGAAACTGTGTATTGTAACAGTAAATGACAAAAACAAATCTAACTTATCAGAGATCTACAGTCCTCTAGTACATCTATACGACCCAGCTCAATTAAGTAATCCCATAGTGTGCCAAGTGTTGGCTGCAATTGTGGATTGTTTGACCATTCTGCTAATAATTCCTCCGTGGGATTCTTATGTCTTGCAAAATTTTGTATTTGAAGATAACCAAATCCAATCATTTCTGCCAATCCATTGTAATCGCTGACTATACCACTGATATCGTTTGAAATGTCGGATGTTATGTTCAAATAAAGGCCCAGTTTCTTTCTGGCACTAATTCTCAGAGCGTCAAGAGAAATGTTTTTATATTGGGGCGGAAGTCGTACACTTTCACCCTCTCTATTCACAATTTCCATATCATCTTCCATATTGATGCAAAGTAAAAAATTGTGTTTTTACGTCACCAGGATTTTACCACATAAAATATTTCCCGGACAAGTTCAGACAGCGTAAAGTAGATCTATGTTCCCGCCATTATTCCGTCGGCGAAGTATAAAACTTCCTGTACCCGTTTCTTATGGAAATGATAGGAAATTTCCCCTTTAACTATATTTAGTTTACATGGTACTTATTCATTCTTCCGGGTTCATGGGATACCGGAAGTGAATACGAGGTCAAAGAAACGATAAACACCAGAACAATACCGGAATGGATTCAAAGACAAATACGAGTTTATAGTCTGATTGTTTCTTTACAAGACACTGAAGTGCAGGGGCCCGCTTTACGAAAGGTCGTAAGTCAGAAACCCTAAGTCTTAGTCCTAATTGTCATGGGACTGACCAATCAGCGATGTGTTGCCATGATAGTTAAGACTAAATTTTAGGACTTAGGACCTTTCGTAAAACGGGCCCCAGGCAACCAGCAATGCATGTGTGTGTGTGTTTTCCATTTTTTTCCTTCTTACTACATACAGAACCTGGCCACAAATGGATTTAACTATATAGGCCTAATCTTAGTAATTTTGCTTTTGTTTGATTTTGTCCTTTGAATTTGGTAAACACCCAAAATTGAAGAAAAAAGGCACGTTCAACCTTGGGAGCCTGGACCTAATTTTGATAATATTTTTACTATTTTACATCCATAGATTACTTAGGTATCGATGATATTATTTTTATGTTTATGATTTACATCACAGATCCATTCATTATCTTTGTAATACATATCTAATTGACCTCGTTAGAATTTTACTCTCAAGAAGAATAATTATCTATTTCTCCTGTAAAGATAAATAGATTGCAATGAATTTTTACTAAATAAGTACCAAAACCTCGACTTAGTGTGGACGAAATTTTGTTAAAATTTGATAATCTACAGATTGGGGAAAAAACGCAAACTAAGGTTATATAGTTCAATTAATTTTTACTTATGGCCAGTTACTGTAGCTTGATAGTAATACCAAAAAAAAAAAAAAAAAAAGACAGATATTCACAGACATAAAAATTCTTAAGTTCCTATATATTTGTGAAAATTGCTTGGGAAACCCAAGTTTGGCGCTTTAATTTTCAATTGCAGTTGGTTAACTCAGCCCTTCTATTTTTATATGAATACCACACTAGACGTACCTGACCTGATTTTCTCAAAATATATAGAGGTATAAGATTTTTATGCCTGTGTATAGCTCTTACTCGTTATTGTACATCAAGTACATATACAAATAGAAAAATAAAAATAAATAAATAAATAAATATATATATATATATATATATATAATATATATATATATATATATATATATAATATATAATATATATATAATATATATATATATACTTTTTGGTAAACATAGCTAATGCCATTTAAGCATATGGACTAAGTGCGCACATATCATTTATGTGTGGATTGACCGTCTGAGTGATAAATTATATTATTTCACGTTTCAGCGCAGGTTATATTTTCATTTCGTTGTGGTTTTATGTGAAATATATAGTAATCAAAGTACTGAAAGTACTGATACGAGCTGATGGCAATCGTAAGTTTTAATGAGGTATAATACATTCAGTATACTGAATGCTTTTTAATTCGGTAAAATTAGGTTTTACCAAAAAGTAACTAAAAATCGGGTCAGCCATTTGGCCTAACCTGATTACTGATGGATTATTTATTATTCGACAAACTACATAGATCAGCGATATGGTTATAAACATCGTTTCATCGATATTAAATTTCAATGCGACAGGGCAGTATCATACCCCTTACGCTATACTTCCTATCAGTAGCCTTTAATCTCTAGGTCGATACGTGTACATGTAAAACATTTTCCCAATTTCAAAGACTACCGCGAGTTTATCATCAGTTAAGATCACGTGAATGAGGAATGACGCAACTTCTATGTCCAAGTTCACAGACAGATCTTGCCAACACACAGTAAGGGAAACATTATCAAAACTCATTTGCACATTAATCGTTCGTAAGAATTGTATTGTTTTTAATGTCAGTTCTATCACAAGAGTATAATGGTAAAATGATTGAAAAGTAACATTCTGAAGCAAATTTATATTTATCTTAAAGTTCATAAAGGACGCCGAACTTATTTCAACAAGTCATGTAGACCTTCAACGAATTGTTACTATATTTTCGTTATTTTAAAAAGCAAAAATATACGAATAAAAGTGTGATTTGGATATTTCAATCTTGAGGTTGAGTTTATGTTGCTGAAATGCACATACATGTGTAATTTTGCGTTAATATAATGTGTTATTAACCCCATACTGCAAAATGTGCTTTGACTTGATCCCGATAAACAACTTAGCATAACATAACTGCGTTGATGTTCCATCAACTCGTAAAATGATAATGTCTATTCACTTTTGGCAAGTTGCAGTATACTTCATGCTTACTCTGAAATCGGAGATTGACCAGTGGCGTTTTTTGTTTTTTTTGTCTTGTTTTCTGTTTCTGTGTTGAAACATTTTAGTGCCCGTCGAGTAACACGTGGTTTGTTCGCAGAATTTTGATCAAATTTGATTTGTTACTTTACAGGAATAAAGTCGTAGACGAGGAAGATTATGCCAAATATTTAAGAATATTTTACATAATAATGTAATAATCATGTTATTTTCCAGATTTATAACACTCATGTTATATACCAGACCTATGATATTCATGTTATTTACCAGACTTGTCAGATATGATACTCATGTTATTTACCAGACTTGTCAGATATGATACTCATGTTATTTGCAAGACTTATGAGACTCGTGTTATTTACCAGCGTTAAGATAATCATGTTATTTTTCATGATGATCATGTTATTTACCACTTATAATATTCATGTTATTTACCACTTATAATATTCATGTTATTTACCACTTATAATATTCATGTTGTTTACCAGAGTTAAGATATTCATGTTGTTTGGCAGATTTCATGACACTCATTTCATTTGCCCGATTTCATGATACTAAAGTTATTATCACTTATGATACTCATGTTATTACCTGACTTATGATGCTCATGTTAATTTTTATGATACTCATGTAATTTTCCACACATATGTTCTCATGTTATTTGCCAGATTTCATGATACTCATATTATTTACCAGATTTCATGATATTCATGGAATTTGTAATTTGCCCGTTTTCACGATACTAATGTTATTACCAGATTCACGATGCTCATGTTATTTCCCAGACATATGATACTAATGTTATTTGCCACTTATGTTCTTGACCTGGCATATGATATGTTATTTACCAGAGTTATTACCAGATTTTTTTTGGTCAGGTATGATACAAGTCATATGTATGTGTTCCTCAGACATGTGATACCCGTGTTATATCCCAGACATATGTTACTCCCTGTTATTTTCCAGAAATATGGTGCTCATATTATTTCCCAGAACTATGATAATCATGTTATTTCCCAGACCAATGGTAGTCATGTTATTTCCCACACCAATGATACTCATGTTATTTCCTAGACCAATGATACTCATGGTACTCGGAAATAATTTCATACACAGAGGCAAACTACTAACGAATAAGTTATTGCCACAGAGATATCGAGAATCGCGTTTGATGTCAACGTTCCACAAATTTTACGGTGTCGTATAATGACCTTGTTTGCAATTACTATGTCTCACTAAATAAAATTTTGAGTTACCTGTTCGGTAGCGGTTGTTAAGACGACTGTACCGTTTGTTACGCGGATTTATAACCCACTTACTTCAACTGGATTTGACTGTGGACTTGTGTGAATGGTCAATAGAGTGTGCGTACTCTTCCATAGCACCTGATACCACCTTTACTTTTCTAGTTGTCCTGTTTGTCCAGTATTCATTTGATTTGTATATTGTATCCTGGACATCCGGTAGATTAATTCTTTGTTATCTGTGATTTAAAAGTACCATATATATCTACTATATATATAATATATATATATTATATATATATTAAAATATATATATATATATATATATAATCAGAAATTTTTGTGGGAGTGCAATTTCGTTGTTTTTTTTAAATAAAATAAATTTATTGACATTAATTCTCGTTGAAATAAAAAAAACAACAGTTTGTAATGAAACCTATAACTATTACAAGATATTATACATCTAAAAAATCGTCATGGTTTAAAGGACCATTAGCTGTGTGTGTTTTTTTTAATATTATTTCCTTTTTTACTACATAGATTGATATACAATGAAAAAAAATGAGATATACACAGAAATAAACAAATTTTAAATTCCTATATATTTTGTGAAAATTGCTTGAGAAACCCAGGTTTGGCACTTTTTCACTTGCAATTGATTAACTCAACCTTACTATTTGTATATGAATACCACGCTTAACCTGGCCTTATTTTCACAAAATATGCAGGGATATAAGATTTTTTTATGCCTGTGTATAGCTCTTATTTGTTGTTGTACCTCAATTACAAGTACTAAAAGTAGAAAAAATTGAAATATTTGTTTTGGTAAACACAGCTAATGATTAATGATTACAACGAAATATACGTAATTAAAACCATAATTTTTTTGGAGCGATTTTAATATATATATATATATGTGTGTGTGTGTGTGTGTATGTGTGTGTATGTGTGTGTGTGTGTGAGTGTGTATGTGTGTTTATGTGTGTAGGGTGTTTCAAAAACATGTCCGAAATTTACCGTTTGATAAAATGTGCTACAAGTTTCATATCCTTCTAAGGAATATATCACACTAAAAAGTATGTCAGTACAATTTTTTTTGTATATAACTTTTAATGCAACCATTTTGAATATCATTCAAATGAGCAACGTTCTGAAAAATCAAAATTATTGGAAATTTACAAGGTAATTGTCATTTCATTATATGTTTCAAATGTCTACCCTTTTCTACACTAACACTAACTGTAACCTGTCCAGGACGTCTCAGGTCACATGTTTTATATGTATCCAATGAAATTCTTTCATTTTTGTGTTTTTATTGCCTGTTTCAAATAATAAAAATCATTTGGGCATGTTGTGTATACCCGAAATATGTCGACATAAAAGCTCATCTTGTCAATCATGTCGGTAGTAAAACCAAATAATGCTATCTGTGGTGATGTCATCAATGACGTCACAAAATAAGTTTCGGCCTCATAGGTTTTGGGTTAATTTGTTATTTGGGACATATTTTTGAAATACCCTGTAGGCCTTTATAATTATAGTCATCTTTTTTTTTTTACAGTGGTTACTTTTAGACGGATTTGGCTATACATATAGATTTTTTTAGTTTGGCTTGTATGATACCACTTGCTTTTTAGAAAGTATGCATCTTTTATAAATTGGAGTTCATTTGATAAAGTCTAATTGGCAGAAACGTGTAACTTGAGCATTATAACTTTGGTATTATGTTTATAATATATACATGTATACTAGGAAACAAATTAATACAAGATATGATTGCTACTAATTCCTGCTTATATGTATAAATCGGTACTTAGACAAACTCGTGTAAAGATGATAATAAAAGAAATGAAAATTATCACCACGGGTCTTACTTGTTTATTTCAAAATCTTTTTATGTTTTATCCGTGTAAATATTCGTGTACACAAACCAAAGACCGCATTGAAGATTTGTTTGCAATCTTTACACATGTTGTCTAAGTTTATGCATACAAGCAGGATATTGTATTTTTTCACACCTTTAACAGTCGTATCTACCATTTTGCCGAGGCAGAATTTATCTAACCACACCCTAGGGTATAGACAAGCTACACGTGCTATGACGTCACAGTAAATTTCTATAGTGTAGGACTTCCAAGTGATGCATAACGATTGCGTTAGATTTAATTTACGTGCATAAACATGTGTTAGAAGAATGGGGAAAATAGTTTAACATGAGTGTGTTAAGTGGCAAGTGAAATCATTGATCACACATGTGGAGATTTCCTCATCCACGCAAAACACCCACATAATATTATAATATTCCAATTCAGATAACTTGTCACGGGCGGATTAACCTTTTGTTTATCTAAAGCATGGATCTACCCACTTTTAGATTTAGACAGGCTTAACTGGAAAAACTATTTTTTCCTTGTATGTAAGGTCACAAATTAGGAACCATTATTCTTATGTTATTTTTTATTATGTAAAATTTAAATTCGTCCAGGTCAAGAGAGGGTTCACGAGACTCCATCCCGCCAACTCTAAGATAACACTCAAGTATCGTTATAATCGTATACTATTTACGAAGATAATGTGAAAGTTTTTCCTGTTGTTATTCCTCAGCGCTTTAGAGGCCTTTCAACGGAACAAACTTATTTCAAGAATTTATCAGAATATGCCGAAAAAAGCAAGGGTCCGAAAAATGACTTCTAAATCACATGATTGGTTGGTTACAAGAAAATTATTATTATATATATTTTTTTTGGCCTAAGGATTATACACAACATGTATATTGTATAACTTGGGCTCGTTTTACAAAAAGTCTTAAGTCCTGAATCCTAAGTCTTAGTCCTAATTGTCATGGAACTGACCAATCAGCGATGTATTGCCATGGTAGTTAGGACTAAAAGTTAGGATTTAGGACTTAGGCCCTTTCGTAAAACGGGCCCCTGGACATTTTCGCTCCAATATGATTTTTGCATTTAAAGGAGAGGTCGAATTTACAATGAAAGTGAACAGGACATGCTAAATCATTGACGCACGGACATATGTGATTTTAAGACGGGGTGAAAATAACAGGGGCTAGAAATCCAGGTGTACAGTATATAATAATGTAAATAATATTGATTTTGCAGTTTCTTTATTGTCTCAATTATTACAATAGAATGAACCGAAAGATTTGTAATGTATTTTCCATTTTGCCATTCGGAACATCTTCGTCCTGTAAAAATAATAACAAAATTCTGTAGGTGTGAATATAACCGTGAAGTTGAAATTTTACGCAAACATATGTAACAACATTGCGGACTATTTAGGCACATCAAATATGTTATATTGTATTACTACGCCTGCATTTGCACCAATCTTTTACACGGAGTTGTCGGCCCTTACACATTTTATCACTCTCATTTAATGTCTCGGTTTTACGAGATTTTTGTAAATTATGTAAATGTTCACTAGGTTTTGCTCTTTATAACATATAACATATATACATTGGCTGGTTTATGCCATTTCGTTGTTTCGACCAGAAATGTTTTTTTTTCTAGTTTTGTTAATTTATCTCGCGATATACTATGTTCCGTTTTGATAAATGTTTAGGTAATGCTGTTTCAAATGATACACATGTATAGAAACTCTATAGAACTAATATACATGTATCGATCTAGATTTACATACCTTCTGAAGCGGGGCATAACCTAAACATATTTTATTCAAAATTCCATCAAAAGCAATGAGTAATATTGCCCATAATGATAATATAACAAAGTAAAAGAAAAAATACACAATCTTGTCCTTAAGTACCCTTTGTGTGAAAGCACATGAGATCACCCAAACTGATTATACGTCGTTTGTAAATTGTGTCTCAAACGAATATCACATTATATCAACCGTATATTTGCCTTTTTGCATATATATTTAGTTTTGACACAAAATATAATATTATTTGAGGTGAAATTCTCTTTGAAAACGGCTTTATATATGGTTATTATACCTCATTAAGGGATTGGTTGTGAGCGTCAAGTGTCAGGAAGACTATACTTCATGTCTCCCTCGCGTGCGTCACATCTCTCTCGCGTGCTTCATGTCTCCCTTATGCGGAAAACCCTTGCAGCTTATTCGATAGTGTTTATCGCTTCTGTCAGTATTTCGGTATAATAAACAATTTATTGCCCTGTTTGTAGGGAAGGCATGAGGATTTGTTTACCTAAGGCAAGTCATATTTCCCGAGGGCGAAGCAATAAATGAATATTATTATATTTTTGTGAACAGTAGTCTTATTCTGATTAATTTGGTATTGTATCTATTCATCCTGACAGTCACATGATTTCACATGTTTTCGGACTACATTTGAGACGTTGACAGAGATTGTGAGAAATAGAGTGCAAGGGCGGACAACTCTGTGTAAGAGATTGCATTTCCACATGAATTAACCGCCTATAAAATTATCACAAGTCCACAATAAACATATGAGTCTGTGACTGTGAAAAGGGCCTATATGATACAACCAATGAAATGCGAGGAGATTTGATTGAATAATAATTATAATATTTTTATATTTTTATATTTTTGTTGAATTTTCGCACTGGAAAGAAAAAGAGTTGCTCACACTTGCACTCATTCTCATATCATATTTTTAAAAATCCAAATAGAGCCGGCTTGGCTCAGTCGGTAGCGCTCTCGTCTTTTGATCGTGAGACCGTGAGTTCGAGTCCAGCCAGCGGCAGGTTGGTTTCCTGTCTTTCGGGTGAGACAGTAAAAACGAGGTCCCGTGAGACAGTAGGTGTCTGCACGTTAAAGAAACTTCATTGTTCAATGGCCGTAAGTGCCAAGCATAGGCAAAAATCTGAAGCCCTTCACCGGCATTAGGTGACGTCTCCATATGAGTGAAATATTCTTGAGTGGGACGTTAAACAACAATAAACAAACAAACAAACATAAAATCCAAATATGTTAATTTTGTGTTTGTTTGTCGTTTTACATCAAGAATTTTTCATTTACATGTGTATTAATATGTAATAGGCTTTGGTATGACCCCAGGAATTTTCCTAGGCTGATTTTAGGTAAGGTAACAGGAACCATTCCCAATGCAAAATGGCTTATATTTTCCCAAAATTATGTAAAAACTCCCCAATTCTGAAATTCAAAATAAAAAATAAAGTATTTTCAAAGTATTTTTAAATCTCATTTAAAAGTTTCTTTTCAGTATAAATGTCATATTTCTTCCCATTGTTTCGGGCCCTGGACCGAGAATATTGGAAGTAGGAAAATCCTTGGACCCATTACTACTTAAAAGTGCTTTTCACCGAATGTTGGATTTTAAGAGCAAATCATTATTTTCACATTAAGTAATAATTTTGATAATTTGGTCGTTACATGAACATAATCACTTTGATATAAAAAACAAAAGAAATACTTAAAAAACTTATAATATTTTGTGCATGAATTAATGACAGAGAATGCTTACTCCTCCATGGCACCTAATTCCTCCTCTGGATTTTCAAAGGTGCATTATATCATCATCCAACAGCGCCAATAAAACCATTAAAACATCATTTTAATTTGGTAGCAAACCTAAGACTAATATATTCTGTTTGGAAAAAAGAACCGGATTCGACCCATAAAACTGTTTGTATTAAACGCTTATTTGGTTTAATTCCAAACGAATATACCTTGTGGAATCAAAAGTTCGGAACGAATATACCTTGTGGAAACCAAAATATCAATATTGGTTGGTGGGCATACGGTATACATGTACTTGGAAATTTTCGCCCTTTTATGACAGAAAACATATTCACCGAGTCTTAAATTCGTCCTGTATCGCCAGAGGTTCATGGATGACATACATGCCCTTACTTCAGTTATCTAGCTTTGAAAATTCACTTTTATATTAAATTCGCTCTCTCATCGAAGGTATGCAGTATATAACAGAAATATATATTAATGATGCAAGTGGGTTTATCTTATATTGGATCTCGGCAAAATATGATACAAAATCTTACAACATAAGGTATATTTATAAGGTGATAAAACACACACACACACACACACACACACACACACACACACACATACACATATATATATATATATATATATATATATATATATATATAATATATTATATATATATATATATATATATATATATATATATATATATACTTTATTTTATGGACAAACTTATTTTGTTTAGATCCGGTAAATATATATAATACGACAACCATTTTTGAAAATGGACGAATACCTTCAGTTGATTTACGATATTGACGTCCCTCCTTTCTCTCCCTTGTCGCCCGGTTGACCCTTGACTCCGGTGTCACCCTTCTGTCCTTTTTCACCGGCAACACCTAAAAAGTTAGAATTAATATGTCTAATTCAAGATGACAATTTGAAATTTTGTCTCCATATATACAATGTATACATGTATATATAAAGTAGGATTGCCAGTCGCTCAATTGAATATATAGTTACTGGTTTACCGTATTTTTAAAGTTGTTCCTTTGCTCAGATCATTGGTCAATGATGTTAATACTGCAATCGTAGATCCAATTCTTTTTAAAGCGGAGACGTACGGATAGTTTAACACGTATTATTTAAGTGCTAAGCGATGCATGTCCCAACAGACGGTTTCACAACCAACAGGAGAAATTATATAACAATGATCCGAATAAGGGTCAGGCGACACACCCCATCAGAAAATTTGAGATATTTAGTTGCTAGAAGAGGTATACATGTATATATCTTGTCCCAATATCGTTCATCTGTCATGTTGTAAAGTTAGTATTTTACGGATGTTTAACCAGTTTTAATACAGGGAACAAGGGGTTTGGGGTAGGGATCATCTCAGAGGTTTTCAAGATATTTGATCACATTTGATTAGGAGCGGCACAGAATCAATTTAACTGATTCACCCCTAAAGACACATTTGGACTGGTCTGTCGTTGATTTACAGAAGAGTCCATTGTTTTTCAGGGGTTGATGAGTTTAATGATTTTTGATTTCAGAATATTGTCGCGGTTCAACAAAGGTGTGAACAAAATTATAATTTACCTTTTTCTCCAGTATCTGCTGCGTCTCCAGTGGTCCCTAAAATGAAATAAGTTCGATGGGTAAATGACAGAATAAAATACAAAGAGTTTACTTTAAATATCAGATGGTTAATGCACACGCATACACATGTATATGTATTTGTGCGCATGTGTGTATGTGTGTTATAAAAAAAAGTATCTACCCTTCTGCAACATGAAAAAAAAAACAACAACAAAAAACAAAAAAACAAAAAACGAATCCATTGTATAGTTGTACAAGCTATTGACATATGTACATTTACTTCTTTCATACAATAAACGCTCGCTTGACTGATGACGAAAGCGCTCATAAATTCATTGAAGGTAACTCCTTTGTTTTGGTATTACGTAGTAGTATCCTAGATTTTACGCAGTAAAATATTCGCTCATATTTGGAAGTTGCGCGAAACATACACACACAGACACACATACAGACACACACACACATATACATAGGCGTCGGAAGCAAATTGAAAGTGGGGGGCTAAACCAACTTAAAACACACACATACGCCAGAAACGTCTGGGGGCTAAGCCCCAATTTTCAACACCTATGTCTATCTTTCGCTGCCAAACGGAATTTTGATGTTACCAGATTTTGACGTCATAGTAACTTACGTCAGAATTACATGACGTTACATACTCCGCACTTCACCTTCAATTAAGAATAACTATAATTCACAATTTGAAACCGTTTACTGTTTACTTATGTGCATGTGTCCTAAGTATCAAAACGACGTCAAAATGATATCTTTTTGAAATATACGCGGAATACTCATTTGTTTTGCAAATGACACGTTGTATGTTCATTCACAATTGTATCCAGGCTGCTATGTGTAATCATTTTATCTCCAAGTGTATAATAACGCGAACATTTTGAATATTTTTTTTTATGCTTACGTATATTCACGGGTACATAGTTCTTATACCGCAGCGTACAAATGTGGTAAGCTTGACATTGTGTGTAAAACATTAACCTACATTTGATTGTCACGCAGATTATTTATTTTTTCCTTCCGTCAAAAGAACTCGGAATTGGTTGGAATAAACAAGCTAAGGGATTCTTCCGAAATATTCATTCAAATGTTTATGTAATATATTCTCAAAATTAGTATGAATAACTAACTAAATGTGTATCACTTATCATTTCGAGCAATAAAACTAACAAAGTTAACCTTTGTGTAACAGGATGCAGGGATTTGTTAGTCCACATGGTCATTTAAAAATGTTTATTTGTCGGTTAATTTGACTGTCTGGGTAAGGGTAAAACCCCGTCTCTAGATAAAATCTTTCCGTTCTTTTTTTAAACGACAGTGGTGTTACCTCACTGAAGTATACCCGTGATTTGGTGAGAATCCCTATTGATTTTAAGGTGGAAAGTTCTAATGGTACAAACGTAAGTTGCAGTTTATTTTATCTAGAAAGTTCAGGTCAAAAGAGTTGGAGAAAATATTTAGCATAAATATGGCTGCATATTTGTTAAATATTATACAATGTGCATATATTTACAAATCGAAAGGAATATGATTTTTTTACCATAAATATTTGCACAGAAAATGTTGAAAAACAAAGTGGATCACATCCCAGCACCTTCACTGAGTTTTTATTCACAAAAAGCGACCCGAAAGGCTTGAGAATTGTTTTGAAAAAAGGAACACACTAATTCTAAATTATGAAATCGGTAACAAAACATAAATTTTATCCTTCCCGTTTGTGTCGTCTGACATCTTCCACTATGCCGATGTAATCAGGGAAACAAGATGATCAGTTGCAGTATAGACGGGGACATCAAAATTCACGGGCTGGGGAGGCTGGTTCGAGTTCAACCTTCCCATGTTTGGAATGTTTATTGTCTGATAGATCGTGTATCGTATGCGTCTATTACAAGACCTAGGGGTTGCCAGGGTGTTATAGAATGATATATCCCCCATAGATAGACTTTTATCGGCAATCCTATTGTAGGTTGTACCTCCCCTCCGTTGTTTCTCAAGTGTCTAATAACGGGATTGCCGGTGTTATAGAAAGAGACTAAATATTCATAAATAACTTCACTTCTAAACAATATATTCGTTAAAGTTATTCATTTTTTTAGATTAAAATTGCATTTAATTAAACTGGAAATAGTTCTTCTGGGTTATCCAGCAGCTTCTCCTTTTTAAAAAAAATTCAAGTCGAACAAAACACTAACAACAGGTACTTGTAGACAGGACCATCTAAGTGTGCCTTATCTATAACATCTTGATTTTTTTTAGTTTATTTCATTTATTCTTGTCATTAAAACATGGTAATTTTGGGATATACCAAGAAATATGGCCAACCAACAGACTTAAGCCAAATGTAGTTACACCCTATATGTAACTATATATATAGTTATAAATAATGATTTTTGCCCTTCATCTTCGCGATTTTATTTCATTCATGTGTATGATTGTGGTCCCTACTGGTACTATATATAAATATATCACTTCACATTTGGTCAACTTGTTCATTAACGGATCCTGGGGGAGTTAAAGAGTTTGCACCGCCTTTGAATTTGGCAATTTTAATGATTCATGATATTAATTTTAATTTCGATTTATATCGGTGATGTGCTTCAGAGAGTAAAACTAGGTCTAAAACTAGTAAAACTTTTAAATCTATGCATATCCCCCATCGCACAATGCATTCTTTTGCAAATGTACGGAACCCTGGTGGTGACATAGTCGTGAAAAAAAATATTCAATAATTATTATTGAGAGAAAAATGTTATCCGTTCTGTTCGCACCTCCAGGCTTCGTACAAATGTTATTCGCTGAAAGACATTATGGGCGAAATAATCAGTCTGCACAAGTTTGAAATAAAAACTGGTCTCAATTGAATGTCCGGAAGCTAAATCATGGCTTCTCTGGGGTTGTAAAATTGGAATTAAGAAATGGTGATACCCGGTATCCCTCAATCGTGAATCAGCTGATTCTGTGTATATGAGCTAGAAAATGCCTCTGGCATTCCTATAGCTTTGGAATACTCCCAAACCCCTTAGCTTTTGGTCATTGTCCGTCACTGAATTTCATTTTATTTGGAGGGTCAATCTACAATGTATCGATGTGATACTTTTGAGAAGATAATCAGGTTCTTATAGCGACTGAAAGCTTCCAAATTCCCCCGGGACATGTACAGATAAAAATTTTGCATGTGGATCACGTTCGCCGACACAATCTTCTTTTCAGAGGGATAATCTGTGCAATATCCTAGTGGGTGGATAGATAGAAATTTCGTAGTTGCCTTTTCGAGCTTCAAAATTTTTTCAAATTTCTGAAAAAGGCGCTTGTCTCTTAATACTATCTCGAATTCCTATCTCACAATTTATCCAAGAATTTATTTCTACATATTTATCAAAACTTATTCGAATAATTTCTGGGGACAACCGGGTATTATTTAACAGTGGTTCTTATTATTCTAATTATGTTTATTATATTATAAAAGAATAGTACAAAATCCACGTATTACATATTTATTATAACTATTTTGATAAAATTATTCAGAAATAAGTAGTCAAAAATGATTATGTCGAGGTAAACTTAAGTGCATTCCTATTCTTTTCTGTTATAATTCTATGAGTAATACATTTTTCAATTTAGAATAAATAATCTTAGATATTTGGCGAGGAAATTTGAGGTGTCAGCTTGGGAGTAACATTTAAAATTAAGAGATGTATACATTAAATCCTGGAGACAACGTAACATACATTTGTGTTTGTTCTTGTAAATGACAGCAATATATAAAGCTCAAAAGTTAGGCAATTCATATACCGCTGGAAATGATGAAAAATATAAAATGAACAACTAAGCGAATTTTAGTTAATCCCAGCATGTAACCGTTCAACCCACGAGCGCGACAATTATAATAACATGCAGTTGCGCGACTGATACGAAGTGAGTGCGTAATGGTGATTCGAGAGAAAAAAAGAACTCCAAACTATACCGTATGTTAACCACGTGTAAAAATGACGTCATTCTATCATGATGACGTTATAAATCGGTCTTGAAATCAAATTGACCTATCGCGAAATGCCCGACATGGTATCTTTTGGCAAACATTTCCATTATGACGTCACAATCAAATGGCCCGTCAAACATATGTGTGATTATGACGTCACAATCGAATGACGTCAAAAACGCACATGTAGAGCCACGTGTCTGACATTTGGCGATAGGTCAATTACAAAACACTTTTTAACAACAAATTTAGATTTTGTTACATCTATATGATCAGTGTTTCAGATTGAAATGGAACCTTATAGGACATACGGCCTATTTCATTAAAAAAGTCTAGGACATTTTGTCCTAAACATCAAAATATTTTAGGCCATATTTTTTTTTAGCAAAAACAATGAAAAAGGTAAGTCAATGCACAAAAGGTAATTTAATATTCATTTTTTTTGCAGCAACAATACTGAACAGTTTTCTGTTGGTTTTGTTTTTCCATGTAGATAATGCTTCATAAAAATCAAAATTTTTCCAATTTTTCACCATTTTATCCTTATTCTCATTAACTTATCTTGATTCTCAGCATGAAGTCGATTGCGCAGTGGAGTCAATGTCTGATTTTGTACCGAAAATCCACGCTCATATCCAGCTGTATTAGCTGGACATGTCAATGCAAGTTATGCTAACCGCATGATGTTTGGAAAATCATCTTTGTGATAGGAGGAGATGAGACCCCATAGTGATGCCATTGAGGCTGTTGGGTTCGATGTCCCTCTGCCAAACGAATTTTCTTTGGTGGCATGTTTCACCGCTCTTGCTCTAACTCTTGAAACATTGCGGCACGTCTAATTACCGCAAAGTGCCATAACATACCGCAAAGCCCAACAAGACACAAGGTTCTTTAGAGGTAACTATTCTACCACATTTGGATATTATGAACATGTTTTCCAGTTGATTTTACTGATTTCTAATACAAAAAATGAATTGTCATTTACCGATGGGGGGGGGGGGGGGGGGAGGGGGGATCTTTGACAGAGGCCGTTTTCACAATCACTCGTAAATCTAAGTGAAATATTGTGAAGATGGTTTCTGGAAATTATCCTCTTTGTGGTAATAATATTTATTATTTATATTGAATTTACACAAACAAGTGGGAAACAATTTAAAATCATAAAAAGTTAGAATGGTGACTTTTGAAGAACCAAGTGTCTTCCTTATAGTAACCCCCCCCCCACCTTGCAGTACCTTGTGGCAATTAGCTACACCAATTAATTTGACGCTTGAATTTGAGACAAATGGTGATACCTCATATTACACCAAGCGCTTGAACGACCAAGAAGTATACTGTATTTTTTAGCTGGAACTCCTCGTGCGTTTTAGACTGAGAATATATGTATATTTATAAATTCCGAATGAAATATTAGGGTGCGAAAATTGCTGGTAGATCATAAAGTGATAAACTATCGTTGGAAAATGACTGTCCGTTTCAAGCAGAAATTTATCGGCCATCCTGTCCGCTTGACAGGGAAGTAGTCGGCCATTTTGGCAGATACAAGGCACATTTTTCGGCCATTTGGAATTTTAATCGGCAAATTGCCGATGGCCGACGCCAATCTGAAACACTGTATGATGATAGCGAATGCTAAGTTAAATTAGAAAATAAAACAATTACAAAAAAGTAGTATTATACATCGGCCCTTAAGCAGTTCAAAAAGATTGTGACGATTAGTCCTAATCCACCCGTTGGCAGTCTAAAGATCATTTAAAAATTGAAAATATTACTTTCATTATTCTTCATATGGCATTTCACACTGAATTTACAACAAATAAATAGATAAAAGAAACGAGTACCTGCATCGGCCTAAAATCGGCCCGCTGGCACTCAACGTAGACTTACGATCGGCCCAATGACACATATATATATATTGGCTTGTAAAGCATGCATCTTTGCTCAATAACATAAAGAAAGCGTTATGTGGATCAAAGGCAATCTTTAACACAGAATTGTCGGTCGTTGAACTCTCGATGAATCGATTTTTGTCCAGTTACTTAAAAATATATATAACTGTTTTATAAATTGTGATCTTTCTAAGGCTTTCTACATGAATTTTCAGTGGTGATATATACAAAAATACTTTTTGAGGCGAAACTACTTTTTAAAAATACACACACACACACACACACACACACACACACATATATATATATAATATATATATATATATATATATATATATATATATATATATATATATAATATATATATATATATATATATATAGGGACTATATTTTTGTGTAAAGTATGCCTATTCATAGTAGTTTTGTTGCTATACTCATTCTTTTGGTTTTGGTTTTGGGACTGCTTTTGGACGTTGATAGAGATTGATCGAGAATGCAATGACCGACATTTCTGTGTAAGAGATTGGGTCGAACTAACGTGAATGATTAACGCCCTTGATCGGAACTCTTCAGATCCGATAGGGCGTGAAAGCTAACCAGTTACAATGTTTCTCACCGCTGTCGAAGAACGGGAACCCAATCAGAGGCGTTCAATATTCGATTCTGCGGAGTTTTGATTTCCGTTTCAAAATTGATGATAAATCAATGATAAATAATACATAGGTAAACCTATGGAGAGGGCGAAGGCATTCATCAACAGTTTTACATGTTCAGTTAATCCCTTTGGGGATTCCGTCGTTTTGCCCCCTGCTAGGGGCAACACGGCGGAATCACCAAAGGATTAACATTCAGTGTTTTTATCACGTAAATGTCCCGTTCATTCACTCATTGTTTGAAATAAAATATTGAGTGGCTGACTGTTTCCTTGGTGCTAAAACTTAAACACAGTCTATGTGGTATTTATAAGTCATGGATTAAATGCACAAACATGTTTTTATGCTATATATTTTTCTGTATCCCAGCATATCCATAATTTCGTGTAGTTCACATTACCAGAATAATTGAGGCGCTTCGTGATCGTGTTCGATGTACAACCCTAGTCGTTATGGCCTAGTCTCGGTCTACAAAACGTTTCTTAGTGTGGTGGTTTATTACTTCGTTTGCAATGCGCTTTTAAGGAATGACTTTGCATTTCCGACATTTTGTTTATGTCACGCGCAAATTCCCGATGTGAGCAAATTTGTACCATTAGTAGTAAGGGTCCCCGGATGTAATAGAGGGCGAAGCCCTCATATATGTAGAGAAGCTCACAGTTTTTAATTCCCACTACATCCGGGGACCCGTACTACTAATGGAAAAAATTCTGCTCACATCGGGAATTTGCGCGTGACAGAAACAAAATGTCGGAAATACGAAGTCATTACTTTTAAAGTGCATTACAAACAAAGTAATAAACTACCGTACTAGCAAACGTTTTGCAGACCGAGACTAGGACATAACGACCAGAGTTGTACATCGAACCCGATCACGAAGCGCCTCAATTATTCTGGTAATGTGAACTACACGAAATTATGGATATGCTGGGATAGAGAAAAATATATTGCATAAAAACATGTTTGTGCATTTAATTCATGACTAATAAATACCACATAGATTCTATTTAAGTTTTAGCACAGAAGAAACAGTCAGTCAATCAATATTTTATTTAAAACAATGAGTGAATAACCGAGACATTTACGTGATAAAAACACTGAATATTAATCCCTTTGCCTTTGGTGATTCCGTCGTGTTGCCCCCGGCACGGGGCAACACGACGGAATCCCCAAAGGGATTAACTAAAGGTGTAAATCTGTTGATGAATGCCTTCGCCCTCTCCATAGGTTTACCTATGTATTATTTATAGGAATAAAAAATGTGAGCTTCTCTACATATATGAGGGCTTCGCCCTCTATAAATAAATGTTCGAAAAAAACAACAAAAAAACAACGAAAATATATTGAATGCATACTGCAAGTCTGACGTAAATTACTATGACGTCACAATTTGGCACAGTAAAATTTTTTTGCGGTAAAAGCATTCTGATTGTGTATGAATGCAAGCGTTAATGTAGTGATTGAAATGAGCGAAGTTAGGGTCGAATGGTAAAATGATGAAATATTACGCAACAGGAAGTAGTTCAATACCTTTCCTTTAATACTTAAATATTTAAACACATGAAAAGATAAATTATAACATTAATGGAATTTTACAATTCTGTTTTAATAGGTAAGACAAATTGTTATTTATTCCAGAGATGAGTTCAAAGGTTCATGACGGTTAGTGACGTCACATAATACACGAGGTTGGTCAGCGGTTTGTTGTGAAAGTCGGTTAACTATCGATCACTGTCAGAATTCTGAATGACGCGTGGTCTCACTGAAGTTTAACGATTATTTTAACAATTAAATTGTTAATGGAACTAATTCATGTAATACGTGATACCCGATATCGTTTTGCGGGACTGTCGTTTCTGTTGGTGATGGAATGTAACTCTACGTTATCTTCCCGCTGAAATGACTTAAGTGCGGGATATCGTCTTCTATATGTTATTCCATACCTAATAGAAACGAGCCGGCCTGGCTCAGTCGGTAGCGCACATATATTGAACGTCTCTGATTGGGTTCTAACCCGAATAATCCTGTCATTATATTTCGCTTACTTCGATCACTACATTAACGCCTAAATGCATACACAATCAAAACCCGAATAATCCAGTCGTTATATTTCGCTCACTTAAATCACTACATTAACTCCTGAATGCATACACAATCAGTATTCTTCAACCGGAAGAAATTTTTACTGTGCCAGATTGTGACGTCATAGTAAATTACGTCATAATTTTGTGACGTTGCATTGACTACTCCGCAACACTCGTTTTTTTTTCAAATGGGACTAATCCATGTACCACGTGATACCCGATAACGTTTGTGCGGGAATATTGTGTCTAATAATGATGGAATGACGCTAGCAGACGATATTTTGCGGTAACGTCATTTTAGCGTAGAGTTACGTTCCATCACCATGGAAATACTAGTACCGCACAAACGTTATCGGTTATCACGTGGTACATGAATTAGTTCCATTACTGGTAAAAGAAAGTTGTAATTTATCATAAATTACAACAGTAAACCTATCATTCATTTGCAGTATACAGTCAATATATTTTCTTTGTTTTTTTTTCAACACTTATCTATCCTCGATTTATTCTCAAATTAGAAACGGAAATCCAGACTTTGCAGAATCATATTTTGTACGCCTCTTATTGGTCACCTATTTCACAGCTGAAGGATTTTTAATGCATAATGCGTTCAAGCCCACTGGATGGACTTTCACATGAAAAGGGCGCTGTATTTATTTGCATTAACACAATCAGAATTCTTTAACCAGAAGAAATATTTACTATGCCAGATTATGACGTCATACCAGGTTACGTCAGAATTTTGTGACGTTGTATTGACTTCTTCGCAACACTCGTGTTTTTTCAAATTACTTGTAAAAGAAAGTTGTGGTCTATCGTAAAATTACAACTGTAAACCTATTATTCATTTGCAGTATATGGTCAATATATTTTCTTTGGTTTTTTAAGTATTTATTTATCTTCGATTTCTCCTCAAATTTGAAACGTAAATCCAGACTCTGCAGAATCATATATTGAACTTCTCCGATTGGTCACCAGATTCAAAGGGCAGCTGAAGGATGTTTAACACATAATGCGTTCAAACCCACTGAAGGGACTTTGACCGGCGGAAGAGGGCGCTGTAATCATTCGAGTTAATTGGGTTCCTATTTTTTTTTAGAACGGCGAGAAACATTTTAACTGGTTAGCTTTCATGCCCTATCGGATATGAAGAGTTCCGATCAAGGGCGTTAATCATTCACGTTACTATGTACGCAGAATTCATTCATCTGAAGGTGGCGATAATTTGTGCTTGTAAACTTGTGTACACATATAGATAAATAAGGGACATGTAATAAATACAAAACATCACACATTTTTCTATCCGTATCATCAGACAGCACTTGATTGTTGTATTTTCAATTGGATGGATTCAACTCGAGCTACGCTCTCGTTGAATCCATCCGCTATAGTGATCGCGAGCAGTCTGATAATACGAATAGAAGCATATGTAGTCTGTGTGCAGTACACGTATTTATTGAGAGAATGCGACGACTAGTTATATTCTGTGTAATGGATAAATAACATATATATATATATATATATATATATAT